>JAATLQ010034645.1:27589-51474 GCA_013421005.1 Heliconius erato x Heliconius himera
AGACATTTTCATTTCAAATTTAAAATAGATTTTTTTTGTTCATATTTGGCATTTAGCAGAGTAAGCAAATGAAACCTAGTATTAAGGCACTATAACAATATTACGACAATATTAAGGCATGATAATCAACAGCATTTTCCACTTAATTTTTGAAACTTTGCATATTGAGTGGAGAGAAACGTAAAATTGTGGGCAAAATTCAACTCCGCTACTATTATCTTATTACCAGAGTAAGGAAGTGAAAATAATTATTTCCCTTATGTTAATCAAACCTAAAACAGTCACATTTAGAGTCAAATGCTGTGTTACTAATTAATTAAATTAGAAGTAATGTTAACATTTATTGGTTTAATTACCTAGCTTAAAATATCTACCATTTGAAAAATATATTTTTTAATGATAATATTTTATCATTATATCCTGTTGATAGTCTAAAAGTAATTGATATTCCATGGGCAGCAATTTGTACCATTAACATTGTATTGATTATCTTTACATGGAATAAAACAAAGTTACTCCTTGTAATCTTTGTGAATTAAATTTAATATGATTTTTACTAATTAAGATAAGGGTTAATATGTAGCTATAAGACTTACTAGTATATTATATATTATATTACTGTTATCCTACTGGGCAAAGCCATAGGCTAAGCACTAATTTATTATATTTTGTATATACATATCTCATAGGTAGAGAGTAAGTTATGTTTGTTTCTCAACATTCCATGCAAGTCAGTGTGAAATTGTTTAGTGTGATTGTCAATAACAATAACAGTTGAAGGAGGAAGTCCTATTAAGAAGTGAGCCACACAAATTGCCCTTAATTTTTCTTTGTTGTTTTATTGCTTTATATGAATAGATAGCTTGATAGAGAAGGGTTCTAAATATCTAACATAAATAATATAGCATGCATAGACGGCATTCAGTTATAACTTTATTATGTGTATACTAGTGATTCACTTACGGCTTAACCTGATTGAGCTTTACATTTATTTATTTACATATTAAAATTACCTTCATGAATTAATTAAATTAACAATATCACTTTTAAGACTATCTTTATATTGAAAAATAAAATTTCAGCTTATTCAATAAAAAAAATTGTAGCAATTTTGTTTATCAAAACACATTAAATTTACAAAACTATTTTTATATAGGAACTAATTAAAATAAAATGAAGACATCGAAGTTTACATTTAAATTGGTTAAGCTATGTCAAATTAAAATGCACAAACACACAAACCTTTTGACACATACTTATTTAGAAAACATAAAAATTTGAATGTAGCAGAAAACCAACTTTTGACACATTCTGCACATATTATGAAAGTCTAAAAGCTAACAGCTGATGTTTCATAATTCAAAAGGCATTTGACAAACATTCATGCATATGATTAAAATAAACACACAAATACTATTTATTACCTCCGAGGACAGATACATAAAATTGATTCATAAATATAGATTGATTCATAACATGAATTTCTGGCAACCATCAAATGTGAACTACAATAAAGATTTACATTTTAAACAAACGAATTAGCTGCAATTGGTTTCCTACTGAATATAATAAGGCATAAAATACAAATTGAGCAATGAAAAGAAATTGGCAATGGAACAGGGTATTGGCCTTTAAAGTTTTACTTGTATTGTATTCTGTAGGTGATGAGCAGTAAACAGTGACGAGCTTATTGATAATATCCTGCTGCCTCGGCCACTGTGAGACAATGGGTATTGAGAATAACAGCAATTTATAAATTTATTGCATTTGTGTATTGCCGATTGTTTATCATTTAGATTTTTTTCTAAATTTAGGAGAATGGCGAATGTAGGGCGGACTGTTACACGCTTCGGTTTAACTCGGTATTTGTAACAATAGTCAAAATATTTTCTCTGATTTATTAGGAAAAGATAGTAAGATCGAGTGGCCTATCACTAATCCACTATCCTTTAAAATTATGAGATGGGTGAAGATTAAATTAAAAAAAATATAAATATATTACAAGAAAATTCTTATTGTAATGTATCTACTAAAGTAAAATTTGTGTATTTTATCTCTCATTCTTAATACAAAAACAAAAAATATATATATATTTTTAATTTATAGTTTTTAAATGTATAATTTATAAAAACACTTATTTCGATTCTAAGCATCTTCAATCAATTCTCAATATCTGATAACTATCTTTTAAAAATTAATATGCAAGACATGTTATACAATATTAAAAACAAACACAAGTGAATATTAAGTTTAACCTTGACGCCTAAAATGGCGGATTATCATAAAAAGTCGTGCTTAAAATCCAGATACTAATCTCAAGTGCAAACACAGCGCCAACGAATGGTAAAGTAATTAATGAATCATTAACATAAACATAATGAGTCACTGTTAAACAGATGTATCTCCAATTGTTGCTATGATATTGTCATAAGAACATTCCCAAGATATGACTAACCAAAAAAAAATATATGTGTCTTATATATTCTTTGAATATAATTCATATTTCGTACACAATAAAAATATGTGAATTGTACTGGGAATTTAAGTAATTAAAAATTTCGATGAGAACCATTGTTTTTACACACTGTATACTTATATTATTTATTTTTGTGTTATAAAAAAACTTAGTTAAGGTTAATTTTAATGATTTATGGTGACTATGTACACATATGTAGGTATTTAATATTTTAAATTATGATATATTTAAGTGACTGTTTTTGAGTAAAAAGTATTTTACACATTTTTTAGATCGTAATATTCTTGTAACATTATGTAAATATATCTATAGCCTTGCTATATCCGGATGCTATAACCAATGAATATTTTAAATTCAAAGTTATAATTAAAAACTTTTTATTACGTTACATACTAAAGTATGTACTACAAAAAAAATTAGCTGCAGTTAAGGGTGGAGGCAAAATTTAATAGAAATAAAATTATAAAATCTATTGTATTTTTGATGCGTACGCAGCTAACGGACATAATATTAACACAGCTCCCTTTTTATTATTTTATTCATGACAATGCTACATTGAAAATTTTTTAATTTTTTTAAAAAATATTAAGTTATTTTCAAACATTTTCTCTTCCAGAGCAACAGAGGCCGGTGATTACAACATAGTATCAAAAATGTTAGACGGCGGTTATCGCAGTCGCGACGCCAAGAACCAAGACGGACAAACGGCGGTCCACATCGCAGCCAGGGCCGGCCGAGATAATATACTCGCGAAACTTATTGACAGTGGAGCTACAGTCAATGTGCGGGATTCCTTTGGATATACCCCTTTACATGTAAATTTCATAATCTCATCTTTGCTTATAGTTATAAGAACTTCTTATCAACGACAATTTAAATACAACCCTGTTTACAAATCAATATTTATATTATTTATTTAAACAATTAATCGAAATGTAGGTAGGACTGGCATCAATATTTTTTTTTATCTTTATTGAAATGTTCAATGGCTCCAGATTTAAATCTAAATGATAGCCACCATGCATAAAAATTACTTTTATTTTTGTTTTTAACAGTTGATCAATCACAGTCAACATGGGTATTTTGAAAACTGCTCACTCATATAGATGGACCCCAAAGATTAAATGACAGCTCACTTTGGGGAACAGATCTGATTGACATTATATGAGCTCAATATAAAATTAAATAATCTTAAATGGAAAGAGCTTTTTCACTTGAATTGAACGTTTATTAATTCTTAAATTAGCCTCTGAATTAAATATTAATATTTTTTGTTTTACTATTTTGATATGACTGGCGGAATAAAGACATTCTTTAAGATTTTTTATTTATAATTTTTTTTTTCATCAGTACACGTGTCAAAACAATCTGCCCAGTACGACGGAGTTGCTCATAACAAAAGGAAATGCGAACTATCAAATGCGACACGCGCCATCCGGCAAAGTGCCTCTTCATGAAGCAGCGCAAAGAGGACATATAGAATGTATTAAGGTAAACTATTTTATTTATTCAGCGTATTTTGTTTACATTTTTATCAATATTGTAAAATAGTAAAAAATATGGATTTTTTTATTGTCACGCAAACTTTGTGTATAAAACATTATAAGAAATAATGATAATTTGTTCCGTTATCTTTATTTCTTATAATTCTTTATACACAAAGTTTTATATTTTCTTAAAGTATAATTGGTTGTATGAATTTATCCAATTTTTATTTTGTATATAAAATGAAATGGTAAAATAAAAAAATATTTTTTTGTTCTACAGATTATAAATAAATTAATATATATTTATGTATATGTTTATAGGTACTATTAAAACTAAAAGCCCCAGCTCATCCCCGAACATTGGCTTACGACACACCCGCACAATTAGCAAAACACAGTGGCCATACTGAATGTTACCATTTACTAAGTAAGTTTAATAAATTTATACTTAATAAATTCATGTAAAAATATATTCTTGAGGTGCGTTTATTAGATCGTTTTGCATCTAAGTCCTATATATCTATGAATTGATTTGTGTATGAAGACAAATCTTATTATTTTTGATCTACCATTTTTCGTTTGCTATGCTCAAGTAAAAGATATACTTGTTATATCCAATAATCATACAATATTTTCGACAAACTTCTTAAATGTATTATTCAGTTTTAAAACAATTTTCTATCTTAAAATATTTTTTCATATATTTTGATTTAAAACAATACTTACAGAAAATCACATTCCCGACCAACCGAACACAACAAAAAGTCAATGGTACCACGGAACCCTCAATCGAGAGGAAGGAGTCAAAATATTAGAGGAATATTGCAAAATACACAATTTGCAGGACAAAGCTTCCGATGGAGTCTTCTTAGTGCGGTACAGTGAAAGGAACAGAGGCGCATACGTCCTTACGATGCTCAGTGAAAATACGCCTTACAACTTTATTATCAGGAAAGAGGTAATTTGATACAGTATTTTTTTTTTGCTTCACTTTGTATCTCGTATATAACAGGGTAAGCAGAGGGAAGATACTACTACTTTCTCATTTAATTTATAAACATAATAAATTAACAGAATAAATTAATGCACCATAGGTATTTTTATATTTGTAAATTAGTGAAGCCTTTCTCTAATTTACAAATACATTTTTTTCATTTTGACGCAGTTTGATGGTGTAACCGCAATTATTCTATCCCAACTTAAGGGAATGAATAATTTGCGGTTCCTCGTTCTTATAGGAAACAATGCAAAAGATTAATAACGTATATTCTTTATCTTTCAATTTTACTAAGATATTGTCATAAATTAATGTAAATATTACCCTTTTGTCAATATTACAGAATGAGTGGCTGTTCATAGACGACGGTCCGTATTTAGAGTCGCTAGAGAGATTGATAGAGCACTATGGCACTGTACCCGACGGCTTGCCAACCAAGCTTACCTCACCCGTATCTCCTAAACCTAAGCCGCCATTGCCTGAGGTCAGTATCTATATATTTGCTTAGCTGTCTGTCACACAAATTTATCCCCTTCACCTAGTGTGAAGTCACTGAACTTTTGTATATTCGTAATTAGTTTATATTTATAATATCTGTACTATTTTTTTTATATTTCAGTTTTCAACTATGCCACGAACAAAAAAATCTTCACCAAGCCGAGTTCTCAACCAGTCACTGTCGCTAGTCAAACATGATATATTAAATGACACACAAACATCTATAAATAACAATGCTTTTGAACTTCTGACAAGAAATTTGTCGTTTTCCTCCGATTTTAATAATGATAGTTTAAATAATAATGACGATTGTCAAGACAACGATACTTACAAAGTGCCAGTGAATAATAGTGCGGTAGTTTCGTTAGCGGAAAATTATAACGAAATATCAATTGACTCTGAAGGCCAACTCTCCACACTGCAAGGTAATTGTAATCTATTGTTTTTAGCACAACGAGATAGGTAGACAGAACCTAGTGTTAAGACACTCCAATGTCTGCTTAACATCCCTTTTCAAGTAATTGCATGTTGAACGATGAAATTCAACACTACGCACAAAACAGAAATTGAAATTGTATTGTATATTCAAATCGGATTTTTTTAAATGATATTATTGCTAACAAAATGATTAAAACCCTGAATATTTATCCGAATAACATGCATCTAGTAAAAAATAGTAATACATTATCTGTAAATTTTAATATAAAATTGTTGAAATATTGAAATGTTGTATATTACTGTAAACAAATCATAGCTTAATAGTTAAAAGTCCTCAGTAGCCCAGTGGGGTAACGTCCGACTGTAAACATGATTGTTGTGGGTTCGAGGCCTACGCGGTAGGGGATGATTATTTAAATTATTTTCATTTTTCTGGTCTGGAGACGGTCACTGTGGTAAGCTAAGCAGGCAATGTCTCGAAAGAGAAAGAAAATTATTCTATGCTGTTCTTATATTCATAAATAATAATTAACTATAGACTCTATAAGACATTTACTATTCATTGATTTCAGAATTTATACCATTCAGCGAGCTAACATTAGAAGCAGTATTAGGCAAAGGTGAATTTGGTTCCGTTCATCGAGCAGTATACACTCCACCGGATTCGAACCCCGTACCAGTCGCCGTAAAGACATTGCACGTACAGCACACTGATACGAACAAAATGGAGTTCCTGTCTGAAGCTAAAGTGATGATGTCGTTACGTCACAAGTGTATTGTACGGCTGATTGGAGTATCTTTAGTAAGTTATTGTATATCATTGTAATCAATATATAAAGTAAAAATGTAAGCAATCTTTGTCTGTACATTAGAAAAACTAGTATTATAGGCATTTATATAATATGGCCCAAAACATAGTTTTAATTTTTTTTCCTTTTTTCTTTGTGCATGCTAACATTAGAAACGGCTTAATTTTATTTAAATACGGTTTTGATTATAATATTTTGGTGAGCTTCCCTTAACATTGTTTGTAAATGATTTTGTTCCACTAACTGCTGTAAAATAACAGATATTTTATTAAATTTACGTAACTTTGTAAACTACATTTTGTTAAAATGATATTACATTACAGCAATTCAGATTAGTAAATAAATAATTGTGTAGTTAAAGCAGGCAAGGCTATAGTCTGGTTACTAGTAATTCTCAAAGTATTGCATGTTGAGGTGGTAGAACTCAACGAAGCGCTTTGTCGTTACCACAGCGTCCTAGGCTGTAAATTAATAAAAAGAACGTTGCAGGGTCCCCCTCTAGCCATGGTACAAGAGTTAGTACCTCTCGGTTCATTACTGGAATACCTCATCCGCCATGGTCGTGGAGGTTCAAATACAAGTGTGGGGGCCGCGCCGGGCTATGAACTAAGATTGTGGGCGTGGCAGGTGGCTGCCGGCATGCGGTATTTGGAAAAACGGCGATTCGTCCATAGAGACCTGGCCGCGAGGAATATATTGTTGGCTAGCAGGTTTGTTTGTTTTTTAACTTCACGCTTTATGCTAGCAGGGTAGCCAAAGAAAACGGAGTGCGAAATGCTAAGGTCTATATGGTCTCTCGACGTGATCAAACCACTTGAGCACATGCTTTTTCATTCTCGCTGTGACTTGATGTGACACTGTGGTTCTCGCTAGAGAGAATAACATCTCTACGTCGTTTTGCTGCAGTATAACAGCACGAGCAACAGTATAATTGGGGAAAAGGAACCTCGTATTCAAACACTCTGTTCCCCACTTTCCGCTCAATTTTCAAAACATTGCACGTTAAGTGGCGGTACTCAACGACGATCTTTTTCTTGTTACCAAAAAGAGGAAATGAACAACATAACATGATTAAAAGAATTAAGTCGAATGTTAAAATTTTACACCCATATATATATGTTTGATTTATGAAGTGGGGACCAAACGTCGCGTTTACATTGCTTAAAATAATCTCCGTAGTTAATATGGACTAAACATATAGTTTTCACATTTCACAGACATCAAGCAAAGATCAGCGATTTCGGTCTATCCCGCGCTTTATCCACGGACAGTTCATATTACAAAGCGAGTCGTGGAGGCAAGTGGCCTATCAAGTGGTACGCACCGGAGTCCTATAACTATGGCACGTTCAGTCACAAGAGTGATGTATGGAGCTACGGAGTTACATTGTGGGAGATGTTCTCCTACGGGGAACAGCCCTATGGGGAAATGAGGGGGATTGAGGTGAGTTGATTTTTTCATTTTACATTATGAAGATAGTGCGGTATTAAGTTCCATCATTTAATACAGAATGTCTTAAATTCGGGAGTACTCTAATGAGAAACTGTGTTATGGGGATATAAGGAATAGTATTGAGATCATTTACTTTATCTTATAGATTGCCACGATTTGCTAAATTTGTTTATAATTTATGATTATAAAATTGGTAGTTTTATTATCGAATAGAAGCTACTCCATAGACTCTGTTACTACATTATTAGTTGGAAAATTATATAATGAAACCTGTGATTATATATATCTATGTCTTACTCACTGGGCTGGGAGAGTTTCTGACTGTAAACGCGAAGGTTGTGGATTCTATCTCGACCCGGTGGAATGACTATATTTGAATTATTTTCATTTCTGATCTCTGGTAAACAACGGGAAAACGGGAAGTGTCTTAAGTCGTAATAACTTAAAGTCATGCTGGAAGATGCTTTTATATATGCTTACTCATATTGAAATATATATTTTTCGTTAATATTTAATTAATTTTATCAACAGGCGATACAATTAGTAGAAAACGGTCAAAGATTAGAAAGACCAGAAGATTGTCCGGACGAGATTTACCAATTAATGCTCGACTGTTGGGATTACAGTCCGAATCAAAGGCCGAGTTTTGGTAAATTAGTGGATTTTTTCTCACAGCACCCAGATTATGTGAATATAAGTCAATTGGCTGTGGATAATGAAGATGTTAATGTATGACTTTTATATAAATAGGGTAGGTAGGTATAAAAAAAATGTTTTCTATTTGAACTTATTTGAAATTAATGTTCCAATGTAATAATAGAAAATATTTTTCTTTTTTACTCAAAAATGATACCACTGTTGTCAAACAGCAAAAAGAAGAGCTAAGTTCTAATTTAAAAAAAAACTTTTCCATAATGACATATTATTTTAATATATAAATATTTTTATATTGTACATTTTAAGCTGAACTCAATTAATTTTATAGCGAAATATTTTTCATGACAATGAAATAGTTATAGACAATTTAGTTCATAACAGAGCCAGTTATATATTAAAGTCAGTATGAAATATTTTAAATATCATTGTACAAATTATAAATAGGATTTAATAATATTTTAAATGTATTTAATATAATATACGTATTTTTTTATTTGAGTAACAATTTTGGAAATGTATTTTTTTATATATTTTATTTTTTATTATTTGTCATAAAATGAACCAATCCAATCAAACATGCCATGATGTGCCTGAAACATAGATATAAAGCTTAACGTAATTGTGTACAAATTTAGTATTAAGATATTTTAAATAATTTTACATAAGAGTCTTAGGTCTTTGAATTCCAAATGGGTATAAAGAGACATATTTAACTCTTATTCATCAAATTCACATTTTTAAACTTAAACATTTTGTGCTGTAATGTTTGTGGAGCATTTTGACTATTATATTAAATAATTTAAATTATTTCCCTAAAATATTTTTAAACATATTTAAAAAATATTTTTTATGTACATAAATATATGTAAAATAATTAATTTAAAATTTAAAAAGATGAATTTGGTGTGTGAATTCAAAGTTTTATTATCAATTTGGCTTTTAAAATATGAGTTTGGAATTTAAACTCATATTTTAAAAGCCAAAATTTATTTTTATTTTGGAAAATAAAATGACATGACATGAAGAATATAGAAAAGATTTATAATATTTAACAGATTTTTTTTTAATGGTGCATTTCTATAAATTTCATTAAAGATCTTTTTTACAAAGGTTATATAAAATATTTGTTTATAAAAATATATAGATATTTTTTGAACATAGAATATAAAATATAATATGTTATATTGCAAAATTTATTATATTATAAATTATTAGAATATGTCGTTTTCACTTATACTGCTTTTTTTACTACATAAAAAATATGTAGCAAAAATAATATGTAGTAAAATAAATATTTTTTTGTTTGTTCTTTAAAAAAAGGATGTGTGTAACTTCATATTTCATCAGACTTACAACGAAATAATAGTAATTATTATTTTATAATTAAACGATTTTAAGTAGATTGCTGTACTTTGCTTGTTTTTATATTTTTAGTTCCTCTAGAATTTAATAAATAAATTAATATATTTTTATAAATCAATTCAGATAAATCCAACATTGCTACAATTTGTACATTCCTTTTTACATTTTATAAAAATAAGTAAAAGTATTTAAAATAATTGAATTTTAATATATTTTCATTTTAATATTACCAATTTCGATACTTTAAGTTTATAATTGTTAACCTACATTGGTGATTCTTAAATGCCATGAGAATGCCATAAAGTATTTTTGATGCAGTTATTGCCATGTGGTTGTGTTGTGTACAAAATTATGTTACCCAAATCATATTTACTTTAGAAAGAATTTATATTAAATTCTATATACGAGTCTGACTAAACGTAAAATTTTATATTAATATAACATTATATTGTTAGATTGTTATGCAAATGTGATAACTGTATTTATGAAGTAAATAAAATATTCCATATTTGCTTCTTTTCAATGTGTTTTATTTTTCATATAAAATTGTTTCGCACATTTAAAGTTCAATAAGCTTACTTATTAAATTACTGTTTTATTCATGAGTATATTACTCTATTCCCTTAACATTAAACCAACTTATAAACATAAGATATATTGTTTGACAATTTTATCTTTAAATTACATATTATTTTTTAGGTATAATGTCATAAGATAATTTGTAAAAATCTAATAATATTTAATCTAAAATTAAATTATAATACTTTAAGTCATATATAAATTACGCTATTCATACATTTAAACGACATTCAACGTATGGGGGTGGGGGCGTTTCTGCTCTGTCAACGCGAATGGCGTCGACTTGCAAACCAGCTATCCCGGTACCAGGAAAAGGTGGACTGCGTTCTGGTAATGATAATTGTCTCCTATAGTACGGCGGAGAGTCTAAGTCAGGGCTATTCCACAATAAATTAGCTCTCATATCACCTTCCATATGTTGACGACGTCGATTTCTTATTCGTCGTCTAGAACATATAGGTCTGCTGCAACTACAAAAGTTTCTCAGCCATACGTAAGTTCCGACGATACCAAGCGCTAAACCCACTTCAACACCAATTACAAATGCTTGGACAGCGGAAAAATCTCTATCGAATTTTTGATATGGAGTCAATGGTTCAGTCTTATTCGTTTTCTCCTCCGCCAGAGTATTGTTTGTTCTAGATATATTCCACACTTTTTCAATATCTACGGCCTCCTTTTCGATTGGCAATGTGGAGATCATTTTCTCGAACATTTTAGGTAATTTCTTGTGGCATTGCTTGTCATATTTTATATTATGTGAGATTATCCACGTTTCAACGGCCACAAAGTCGGGTGTGCACTGCCAATATTCATTTCTTAATTCTATCCTGTCCAACTTTCGAAGTGGTCTCAAAACGTCCAAATTTAATGTGACGACATAATTTTCACTAAGATCAAGTTTTCTTAAATTTGGTAATCTGGTAAAAAGTCGTTCTGGTAGAGCCTTTATTCGACAATTGTTAAGATTGAGGACCTAGAAAACACGAAAATATTTTAATGAATACATACAAACACTTACTTTCATAAACTACTGAAAAGCAGATTCACGTTTTTTTCGGCAGTTTTAAGAAACCCCGTTCGAGTAGCCATCGAACTCATGACGTCACGAAGGCCTTAGCTATTTTTAAGTATTTGTTATTTAAACTTTTAATTGCTTGTTAATTTTTTATTAAATTAACCATATTTATCTTATTACCTGTAATTTTGTGTGCATAAGGAAGGGCTCATTCTTCAATTTTTCAAATACGTTTGATGATAAATCTAAGATTTCCAACTGCGGTGTATCCCAAAACAGGTCAGAAGAGATGTATCTTAATCTGTTGTTGCTAAGATCCAAGTTGGTCAGCTGATTTACACCCGAGAATGCGTGCAGTCCTATCCAGAAAATAAGATTATATGACAAATCCAGTATTTTTAGATTTGTATATCCCACTTCCTGTAATAAATATAACATTGTTTTAGATAAAGATAATAAAATATTTTTTTAGTAGATGGTTAATATTACAAATTCAACAAAATACTTATTACAAAATATCCCGCACACAGCAGGGTAGGTGGAGGTAACCTAGCGTTAAGACACTCCGTTCCCCACTTTTCGCCGAATTTTGGAGGCATTGCGTGTTGAGTGGGGAACTCAACGCCGCTCTTTGCCTCGACACCAGAGCGAAGTCATGGTAATGGAATGGATACATTTAAATAAATAATTCATTTCCTCGAGTTTGAATCGAACCCATCACCGTCACGTTACAGTCACACTCTTGTGCCCCTGGGCCACAACGGCCTCAATTTTTTTCTAATTTCTCTATTTACGGCAGTAAACGTGTATGTTTGTAATTATTGCAGTATTCTTCAATATATTATAATATCATAGACTACAGTAATTGTTTTTTACTCGTAAAAAAAATGAGCGTGACCTTCAAGCCACAACTATTTTTTGATCTTATTATTACGAAGAAGTAATAAATTTTATTACTTACGTATAATTAAAAATAGATAACCTCCATATAGTGTATCGAATCATATTTTTTTATTTGTTTCTAGAAAAAATTACTAACAGATATTTGACCCTATACCTACCTTACAATTTGCATGTTTACTGTTACAAAACATCATGAGTTATGGGTAGGTCAGTTGTATGATAAGACACTTACTTATTCACCTATATCTTTTTGATTCTTCTAATTTCAAGTAAATATATGCTAAGAACAATAACAATAAAAACAATAAACAGATATATATGTATGTATATTTGACAGCGTCCACAAATTAAACGTCTTGTGCGTTGGTTTCATGTTTATACTCTACAACATCTACTGTATTGAAACAATCAATATACGTTCTGACATAGAAAAGGAAAAAAGATAATAATTATTCAATTTGTTTCGCTCTACATTGTAAAACGAGAAACTAAATAAATACTTCTTACATACACGCATATCTAATTCCTAAGATTAATTAATACAATACTTATACAAATAATACAGCGTGAAGCTGATACAAATAAATACCAACAAAAAAATTCCGTTTTTCCATTAAAACATCTATCAAAAATAATAAAAAAGACTTACTTTAAAACAATAATTATCCAATTCACTTATCACGTTTCTCCTGAGGCTGTACACCTGCACCTCTCTGGGCACCCCCACATCCACACTCACTATGTTCTGGTCAACACAAGCCGCCCTGTTCAATCCATCGTCCAAATCACAATCGCATTCTTTAGGACATAAAGCACCCAAACACGTCCCGAATGCGATAAAAATTATAAAATATAAAAACATTATATAAACGAAAGCATTGCATTCTGATTTATTGTTCTAAACCGCTAACTAACACATTGTGAAATGGAGCAGTCGCGGCCACAACTGATAAGCGATATCAGTATGAAGATAAGATAACACTATTTGTCATTTCATTATAAGGTAAACGGAAAATGAAAGGGTATAGTTTATAGATATTGAGTATATATTTGTAATTATATATATTACGTACGTACATGAATATTTTCAGGATATTGAGATCATTATATAAAATTATTTTAATATTTAAAACAAAAATATATATAATTAAGTATTAATTATTATAATACATTTTATGACTCATTTACCTAATCACTACAATTGACAAGCTATCAATTTGTTATAATCGAAAGTGGATGACTCTTATGCATACACTCAAACAGACTTCTGGAAGACAGTCAATAATAAACATATATTTAGGTATATTTATATGTGTCACTTTATAATGCAATAAAATTACTTCAAACACAACCATATAGACAACCAAATAGATTATATGTACAGCTGTTATTATTGTATATGAAGTACATAAAATAAAAATGCTAGCATAGAACTACTTAATTAATAGATTTCTACGGAAACATATTAGTATTTTGTCGTTGTTGCATGGGAGTAGAGGAGTAGCACCGTTTGAGACTGTAATCAATATTCATTATTGCATTCCTTATGTCGTATACTGATGCATTGATGGTTTCAAATGTGTTCGCCAATCTGTCGACAGCAAGGGCCTGTAACAGAACAAGATACATATCTTTTATTAGATTGTATGCAGGTTGCAGTTGCAGAGTTCGATTCTGATTTTCAAATGAATAATATTCAATTTAATTTTTTTAGTCACACTGACTCATATAGGAAGTGGCCTGTATTTCACGCTAGTATTTGCAAGTAGGAGGATAGGTAGAGGGAACCTGGAAACCTAATGTTAAGATATTTAGTAATATTTGAATGAAATGTATTCTGCTCAATATAAGAGTGCATTATCATACCACTTTATTAGAATTGTCCTACTACATACAATATCTTCATAATTTATATAATCAAAATTAAAATGGAGAACAATTATTACATACTTGTTTATGAGATGCATCTGCGATTTTTTCCATAGCTTTTGAGTTACATACAGCTGCCTGAGCTATTTCTGTCATAGCAACTGCTTGTTGGTCCATTACTTCAGCCTTAAATATAACATTTTATAAAGAAAATTTATATTACTCATAAGGCAGCATAGATAAGACCTAGATTGTGACATCAGTTTTCAAAATCTCACAAATAAAACCAGCTGTGACAAGAATTAGGGGAAGGGATCATACAATGATGAATGAAAAAGGAATCAAATTAATTTGTGTGAAGTAATTAATGGATGGCTACCAATGTATTGAATAAAAAATTACAATATACAATCTTTCTAATATCTTATTTAATATATAAATGTGAAGTTTGTGAGTATGTTTGTTCAACTTTCAACACTACAGTAATATAGCTTGTACATCAAAATAACATAGAGGTTACAATTTATGTAAAGATTTTGTATAATTTGGCTATACTATACGACAAAGCTGCAATTGAGTTGCTAGTAACTTCTTAAAATTAATATAGAAGGAAAAAGAAATACTTTAATTAAAAAAGAGAAAAATAGGCAACACTAAGAAAATTATAATATAAAATCAAAAAGTGTACTGTAAAATAGTAAAAATATATAAATACATTTTACCATTTTTTCCATGACTGTCATATGTTTCTCATCTGCTTCAGTACATTGTATTCTGTTGGTTTCAACTTCAAATTCAGTTTCACTACCATTTAGTGCATCATCAAGGTAATTATTTTCACCATTACAATTTTCTTGTTTTAATCTATTTCTTCCTATAATTTCAAACATGGTGTTATTTATTTGTACTTTATGATATATCATAAATGTGTTATTAATTATTATTAATTACATGTAATTTATTTAATGTGATGTCCCTTAAGCTTGAACTTATATTTGATAATATATTAAATAGGGAATGGAATGTCTCAACATTAGGTTTTCTCTGCTGTGTGCCAAATACAAAATTAAAAATACATTAGGTTTAAATTTATTATGTTAGTTAATTAATTATTAATATTAAAAAAAAAAAGTGCTTAATATTCACAGATCATATCCCACAGAGCTCCGCTACAGTAGTAGGGGAGCTCTGCCCATTGTTTGGAGGGGGAGGACGTAATCTTGGAGCTGTAATGCCTGGGATTTAGGACCTATACATATATGAGCCTTAAGGGCGCTTTTAAAAAAAATACCACTGAGCACTAACAGCAAATTCAAAATTATTTTAATAGTTAGTCTTCCCATATTTAGAAAATTATACATAGATTTTGCTATTATAGTTTTTAATTTATTTATTTTTGCTGGTAAGTTTAAATATATGTTTACATTAATTTCATTAATTATAAATTTTAGAATTGTTGTTTTTCTGTGTGCTAAGTTCTATCAGTATGAATAAACATCTGTGAATTATTAGTATTAATAGTTACCATGAGTTTAAAAATGTTAAATACTTACTACTTGTTTTCTCATTACAACAGAGACTTAAAATTTTTTGCTCCAAAGGTGTCAATTTATCCTTGATTTTACCTTCACTAATTTGCTTATGTTTAAAAACAATATTTCTTCTTTTGTCAGACCAGAACTATAAAAAGAATATTTAAATGTTACATGATATACAAAACTCCATGTATACATTTGAAGTTTTTTAGTTAAATACCTTTATCCATCCTTTAGTTGATTTTATTGCACCATTCATAGAATTTGCAGTATTGGACAATTCTATCCATAGTTTTTTAAATTTTTCATGGCTCATGCCATACCGAAATTTTTTATGGGCCATGTCTGGATGCTTTTGCATAAAGTCTATTACTGCTTTAACTTGAGATAAAGAAGGTCGCGTAGGCTAAAATTATTACAGTAAAAAATTAAAAGATTGAAAGAAGTTGACTTCTAAAAACAAAGTTTTTATAAAAAATACGCACTCGACTTGCATTTTCAGATCCATCACTATCTGTTAATATTTCAGCCATACTTAAACTACAAAAGTAAATAATAAATAATTTAATACTAAATTCTTATATTGTTTTCAATAATTTCAAATCATTTACAAATATTTTAATTTTACAAATTTCTAATTCATTCATTTACATTTTTATATTAACATTTTTTTACTTTGGAATTATATCAAAATAAAGGACACTGAATACTAAATTTCAAATTAAAGTTATACAATTATAAAGATTAACTAAAACACTAAACAATAAACATTCGATCCACAGACAATGAAAATATAAGCTTTCTCCAAATGTCAACAAAAAGATAAAGATTACCGCACCGCACAGTGTACCGTACGGCAAGGACTAAGGAGTAAGGAGTAAGGACACAGAACACATATACCCACAGGAACATTTACTAGCCGTACGGTATGGTTAATGTGAGGACAACCATTTTTTGGTTGGCTCAAAACGGGACATCGTTTTTTTAGACATAGTATAATTTATAATATAAATATTATATTTAATTCTGACATTTACTAAAGTAACTGAGGTTCCCTCTGCCTACCCTGCTGTGTGCGGGATACAGCGTGAAGCTAATAAAAAAAAAACTGAGGTTTCAAAAGCGATATCTGGCTTTTGTTTTTTTTAGGATAACTTTAATTATTTTTATCGATTTCTAAAGCTGCTTTCTTACAAGCATAAATAATCCTTAAATAAATAATTTAATAATATTTCCGTTTTTTTGGAAACTGGCGTACTACAACAATCACGAAAAACCCGGTGGCATGTTTAGGGACACCGAGAAATACAAGCGATAAATGGGAATGGACAGTCCCGTTCAAAACGGAACGATCACGTTAGGTATGGTACCGTATAAGGTTTTTAAGAACTATTTATAAAGTATTTGATGATTAAAAAAACAATTTCATTCAAATTTAATTCAGCTAACGTACCTAGAATTCATTGATTGTAAAATAGGAATATATCGCATATTTTTATAACACAGTAGCGTATAGTTTTTGAACTACTATTTGTAATTACTAATCATGTCTATCGGTATTGAATATAATCTATACCGTGTGTATTGATTTTATTTCAGTTCAAGTTCTTTGCATTATATTTTTTGTTTGACTGTACTAATTTAACCTGTGTGTCTCATGTTTGACATTTGTTGACATATGAAATGTGTATTATGTTGCGAACACGTTAATTTGTATTATTTTTAATTTTGAAAGGCAATTATGGCTGATATAACTGGTTTATTCGATTGTTTTGAGGAATCTCCTCGCAATGAAGATTCTGTTCAATTACCAAACGTTTCTAAGGATGAAGATAAGTCGTAAGTATTTTCTAACCTGTGTAATGGTTTACGAAGTATCAATAAACTTTAGTAACGCAAACTTTTTTCACTGAAGAATATCTGAGAAAAAACCACCCACGAAGCCTCCCGTTAAGCGTCCTCACGAACTAGTTCAATATGAGGATACGTCTAAAAAACCGAAACAAGAAGAAGACGAACAAATTGATCTTATAAGTGATATTAAGTAAGTATCTTATTATAGTATAAAATCAAAGATATTATTCCAAAAGCCACATTTTCATAAAATGCTTTATTTTTTCTATCTTTTATCTTAATTAACAATATTATTTTTACTATTTTTCAGTTTAGATATTTTAGGTTCAAGAATAGTAATACATACTTTAGAAACACATGAAGGGTGCACACATGAAGTGGCATTACCACCTAACCAGGAATATGTTCCATTTATACCACTTACATCTGAACCAGCAAAACAATACAGTTTTATTCTGGATCCTTTTCAAAAAGAAGCCATTATGTGCATAGATAACTTACAGTCAGTATTGGTTTCTGCACACACATCAGCTGGAAAGACTGTTG
Organism: Heliconius erato x Heliconius himera; assembly: GCA_013421005.1. Classification (NCBI taxonomy): domain Eukaryota; kingdom Metazoa; phylum Arthropoda; class Insecta; order Lepidoptera; family Nymphalidae; genus Heliconius; species Heliconius erato x Heliconius himera. The sequence goes on from JAATLQ010034645.1 coordinate 46,070, forward strand.
TAGCAGAGTAAGGCCTTTTTTCATTTATTTTATTATGGCTAGCACCATATTGTATTGTATTGTACTAGCTTTTTCTGTGACTTTGCCTGTGTTTAATAAAAAGTTTATTAAATAAGAGTTGTATAAAAAATCTATTAAAGCATAATTTCCTGAGATTAGCATATTCAACCAATCAAACTCTTAAGCCTAATAAAATTAGTATAGATTTGAGTTACTACTTAATTAATTATTATGTATTGTCATTAATACAATATTTAGAAAAAAATACAATATATTTTTTTTACTTAATTTACTTTTACTAATAAATATAATAATGTTTTCAGATATGCAATTGCACTATCACTAAAGAATAAACAAAGAGTCATTTATACAACACCAATTAAAGCTCTCTCTAATCAAAAATACAGAGAATTTTCAGAAGAGTTTCATGATGTAGGGCTTATTACTGGAGATGTCACTATTAATCCTTCTGCTTCATGTTTAATTATGACAACAGAGGTAATAAGAACTAATTTATTGGTAATAAAAACTATTAAAGATATATTTATAATTAATTCCATATAATATTAATGCATAAGCCCTTAAACTTAAGTTTCTCAACTTTTATAAGTTGTAGTTCCCCTTGACAATCATGAATCTAATTGGAGACTTGGTAGGCGAATCTAACTTGCATTAGATATTTTTTACTGATTTATTTAAATAATTCCACTTTTTTTTGTAAAACCACTAATCTTCATTATAAGGAAAAACACTAACTTAGTTTTACTTTATACAGATTTTAAGAAATATGTTGTACAGAGGATCTGAAATAATGAGAGAAGTGGGATGGGTTGTGTTTGATGAAATTCATTACATGAGAGACAAAGAAAGAGGTGTTGTGTGGGAAGGTATGTGACAAATCTATAATATAATAATAACCTTAATAAAGCTAGTATGTTCTTTTATATATGAAAAGTAGTACTGAGACAGAAGTATTTTGCAAAAAGATTTTTTTTGCTCTATGAAAATACTATCAAATAGATTACACTACAAAATACACGAGCCACAGTATTTTTGTAATAATGATATATTTCAGGTTCAGTTTTTAGCTTTTCCCTGCATATGACAGGGACGGCAGATGCCATTCTTAATTTGCTTTCTTAATTTGAGACCTTATATGTTTAGTGGCAGAGCTCAATGATACTTTGAGCAGAGAAATGAAAATATTTTAGTCCCCCGAGTGGAAATTGAACCCACAATCATCATGCATAAGTTTTATATTATTAAAATGGATAATACTTGTAATAAACAAATATTTCAGAAACATTAATCCTGTTGCCTGACAATGTGCACTATGTGTTCCTATCGGCCACTATACCCAACGCGCGTCAGTTCGCTGAGTGGGTATGCCGTTTACACTCCCAGCCCTGCCACGTGGTCTATACAGAGTACCGGCCGACGCCATTACAGCATTATATATTCCCAGCTGGTGGAGATGGCATACATTTGGTTGTTGATGAAAAGGTAAATGGTTACTTATAATATATGTTTTCAGCTTAATTGTAACTCCTATATAGTGGGGTAGGCAGAGAGACTCAAGTGATAAGACACTTTGCTACCAACTTTCTTACCTAATTCTTGAGATTTGCATGCTGTGTGCAGTGCCACTTGAAATGATCACCTCATTTGTAATATTCATGTTACAAGAATCTCAATCTTATTAAAACGCGCTCCGATTCATCGGACGTGACATCGCCGATGGATGTTTAAGCCTTTCAACTACGTAACAGATTTCAATGCGGTTTACATTAATATACAGAATAATTAAAGAAGGTGGTTTATATGTATTATGAGTGTACAAGGAGAAGAAGCTACGGGCGGGCGGTTTTAGAGTTAGCTGCCAACTGCCCTATTATTGCCCTATGTTTTTTAGCCTTTTTCTCCACATTTGTTTGAATTTGAGAATCCATTTTTAAAGTATGAAATTAAATAGTTCAAACCTATTTATAGATTTATATCAATAAACTGCAGTTTCAAAATTTAGACATAATTAATGAGATGTTATTTTTCTCTAAGTGTTTACTGTAATTTAGATTTTTAAGTGATTTACGTTTTCTTAATTTAAATACAATTTTTTATGAAATTTAAAATATCTTTTTTTCTCAGGGGCAATTCAAAGAAGACAATTTTAACACTGCAATGACTGTGCTAAGCAATGCAGGGGATGCAGGAAAAGGGGATCAGAGAGGACGGAAAGGGGGTCCTCGTGGAAATAATAATACAAATATATTTAACATAGTAAAGATGATTATGGAGAGGAACTTTGCTCCGGTCATTATATTCAGTTTTAGTAAGAAAGACTGTGAACTGTATGCCATGCAAATGGCCAAATTAGATTTTAATACAAGTAAGTTTACGCAATGTGTATATTATATATATCTACTTAATATATTAATATTTGTATATGTTTGAATAAAAGCTTTTTTTATTTGTGTATAAATTGTATATAAATTCATCTGTTCATTTTTCAATCCACTCATCTACCCATGCAGCAATTTACCAAAAAATTTACTAACAAATCTTACAATTGTAAATAAATCTACCAGTCAATCAAACAACATCGATTATCAACGATTTGTTTGACAATCTGGTCTTGCCAGGATGACCAGGATAATGAGTTATTACTTGGAGTTTTTTTTACTTTTTATTTTATTTTGTAGTTCTTGATCATGGACATCATGCTGTCCTTGTATTATGTTATTTTGACAAATATAATTAAGCTATTTTATTTTATTTAAAGTTGAAGAGAAGAAGTTGGTGGACGAAGTGTTTAACAATGCAATGGACGTGCTTTCTGAAGAGGATAGGAAATTACCGCAAGTGGAGAACGTAATACCATTGTTACGACGCGGCATAGGAATCCATCATGGCGGCCTTTTGCCCATATTAAAAGAAACTATTGAGATATTGTTTGGCTTGGGACTTATTAAGGTAATAATTAAATATTTTATTTTATGTTTTTTTTTCACCCTGCTGTTTGCGGGATACAGCGTGATATAGAAATTCAACAATATTAGTATTATGTCCTAATATTTTTTTTATTTGCAGGCTCTCTTCGCTACTGAGACATTCGCTATGGGTCTTAATATGCCGGCCAGGACTGTCGTTTTTACGAATTGCCAAAAGTTTGATGGCAAAGATTTTAGATTTGTAAGTACACATTTCTTAAAATATATAAATAATATAAATTATAATTGTAATAAATGCCATTCACTTTAGGCTCGTAACAAAATATCACATTTTTACATGCAAGATATTTTATATAAAAATATTTTCAAATAAAAACGCCTTCTGTCATACTTATGTTTAGTTATAATTATTAATTTGATACATACAAGTCCATTGTGCCATCGTAGCGTAGTATAACAGCATTTGAAAGTTTTTTTTCTATTGTTTTGATTTTATCCTTACTTGAAGGAACAAATATTTTTTATTCCAAAGTGTATTGTTCTGCCACTCAATATTTATGTGAATGCTTGCAGAATCCGAAAATGGAGGGTCTTGACACTAGGATCTCTCTGCCTTGCTCTTGCCTTGCCATGCGGGATAAAGAGTGAAACTGTTTTGTTTTTAATATTTAACCTATTTTTTAATTCACAGATAACTTCCGGAGAATATATCCAAATGTCAGGTCGTGCGGGTCGTCGTGGCTTGGACGATAAGGGTATCGTCATACTAATGATTGACCAGAAAGTGACCCCTGCTGTTGTCAAGAGCATGGTCCAAGGAAAGGCCGACCCTATTAATTCGGCTTTCCATTTGACTTATAATATGGTGAGAATATTTGGTATTTTTTATATTGTTTTCATGTATACCTTTAGTGTCATTGATTCGAGTCCTTTGTCTTTTGAATCCAAATTTACTACATAATTAAATTAAATTAAATTAAATTAGCTTCACGCTGTATCCCGCACACAGCAGGGTAGGCAGAGGGAACCTAGTGTTAAGACACTCCGTTCCCCACTTTCTGCCGAATTCTGGAGGCATTGCGTGTTGAGTGGCAGAACTCAACGCCGTGCTTAACCTCGATTCCAGAGCGAAGAAATGGAAATATAAATTTAAGTAAATATTTCATCTCCTCGAGTAGGGATCGAACCCACAACCAGTCGGTTTTGCAGTCACACCTCGTGCCGCTGCGCCACGACCGGCTTCAACTACATAATAAGTACTAAAATATAATAAACAATAAAAAAAATATTAAGCTTAAATTTCTGTCCTGATTGTTGTAAATAATGGTAATATGCATATATTATGCAAAGTAGTAACAATGATTTGCATTGTAATGTGATAATATTAATTTCTTTATTTATGTAGGTCTTAAATCTGTTACGAGTGGAGGAAATCAATCCAGAGTACATGTTGGAGAGGAGCTTTTTCCAATTCCAAAATCAAGCAGCCATTCCAGATCTTATAGATAGTAAATAACTTATCCATATTAATATAGTAGTATCTAATATACAAATGCTTATATTATATTCTAAGGTTGCTTTAGTATTAAAAGGTTTGCTTAATGCAAATAAAAAAATAAATCTTGTTAACATCTTTAAATGCTTCTTTCGAATTTGTCATGATAGATTTTTTTTATCAGCTTCACGCTATATCCCGCACACAGCAGGGTAGGCAGAGGGAACCTAATGTTAAGACATTCTGTTTCCCACTTTCCACCGACTTATGGAGGCGGAACTCAATGCTGCGCTTTGCCTCCACACCATGATTGATTAATTTTTAGTAAATCCTTATATTATTCTTAATAAAATTCGTTTTTTAAAATTCCAAATATCTACATTCTACATACACACAATTTCATGAATGAAATTTAATGCTATATATTTATCAATTATAAATAATTTATTTAACTTATCTTCTTCTTCTTCTTCTTCTTCCTGGCATTAATCCCGGCTTTTGCCAGGGTCTGCCTTCCTACTTAACCTACTCCACTTTGCACGGTCTTTAGCGTCCTCGGTGGTTAGACCATTGGCTCTCATGTGCTGCATCACGACATCCAACCAGCGCTTCTTTGGGCGTCCGAGAGGTCTCACTCCAGGGACTGACATAGCAAGGCACTTGCATCCGACATAGTTCTTAGGCCGGCGCGTAACGTGACCAAACCATCTCAGGCGACGCTCATGGAGCTTATCCGCTACGTCACGGACTCCAAGACTACCTCGAATGAATGTGTTGCGTATGCGGTCAGACCGCGTTACGCCGCACATCCACCTCAGCATCTTCATTTCCGTGACGTGAAGCTCCTGAGTGTGCCGAGATAGTGCTGGCCAACATTCGCTGCCGTATAAAAGAACCGGTCGGATGATGCTCTTGTATATCAGACCCTTGAGTTTGGGCGGTATCCTGCGATCGCAGACCAC
>JAATLQ010034646.1:0-23890 GCA_013421005.1 Heliconius erato x Heliconius himera
ATATATATATATATATATATATATATATATATATATATATATATATATATATATATATATATATATATATATATATATATATAGCGATTACAAAAAATAACTACAAAAATTGTGACTTACAAAAAAATTTGGCGTTTCTGAATGCGGTTTGATTTGGCTACAATCCAGGGATTGACCCTTTCTTCTTGGCTGCGACCTAGTTAAAGTTTTTAGCTGCTTGAATTGTTTAATGCAGACCGAACCGACCGATTTCAATGAAATTGCACTTAGCCTTATGCGATTGTGATCTTCTAAAACGTTTACCAAATATATGTATATATATAATATCAGCTTGATCTTTTATAATTAACATCTAAATAAAAGTATCTTTTGTAAAAGGATTGAAAGAATTGAATGATCTGAAGCAAACTGAAGTTCTTCTATTCATGTACTTTATAATTATAGATTTTTTTCAGCTTTACGCTGTATTCTGCACACAACAGAGTAGGCAGAGAGAACATAGTGTTAAGACACTCCGTTCTCCATTTGCCATTATGGATACAAATACAGATATATATTTGTATTTGCACTGGGGCCCTTTAAATTGCTCTAACACTCGATTTTCCTGCTCTAGCCCCAATATAAAAAAAACCTCAAAGGCAACAAATCTCGCCTTTTGTATAATTTAATTACAAACCTGGCTGCCTATCAAACAATTACCATAAAATACTTGCTATGGCATATTACAGAAAAGTAGCAAACAGTATATTATTATTGGTAAATATAACAAATTAGGACAAAGAGAGGTTGTAATGCTATTACGAAATAGGATATTAAGGTGACATTTATATTCACAAGCACTATGCGCTTGTTTTATATATAACTTTTTTTTTACTAAAGTAAAAAGTACTTAAAGTAAACCTTAAGATTTTAAAGAAAACACGGAAACGAAATTTCTACATTAAAAAAACAGTCGATTTAATTTATACGATTGCAACTGAAGGAGTTTTTTTTAAGATTGTTATTTTCTAAAGTGTGAACTTGAGCACAAGACTAAGAATATTTTTCTGTTCAATTATGTATTGCTTATTGTCTAGATACTTCCACGAATTTACTATATTATGTAACATTTAATATACTATATAGTAAACTGTAAAGTAAACTAAGATACGGCATTTCCAAAAGTAAAACATTTAGCTTTTAACATATTTTAATTCTGGCACACGAAAACCACATTAATGTCAGCTTTTGTAATTTTAACAGTTAGATTCATAAATTTTCCATGTTAGCTGAATACGAGCATTCACAAAATATACTTTTATTTTTGTAACTATGCATTCTAACATACAATAACAACTTTTATAAAATGCATAAAGTTATTATTTCAGGAGCGTAATCTATTATACGAGTACATTGTAAAATGTCAGCAAAAAATATAATATATGAATATAATTGAATAGTTTAATGTAAACTATAAGTATTATAAAATGAAATATAGAATTACGTTACATTAAACAACCCATCCTAGAAGAAAAATCTTATTAATTGTTAAATATGTACCTACTACCACAATCTCCACTTTGCGAACTGTAGAACAATAGCAAGAGACAAACACTATAAAAACTAAACTACTGTATTGTCTATATATATACATATAAAATTCTAACTGATCGCTGTCTGTACGTTGGAGATATACTTCAGTGAAAAAATATTATTAAGGGCATCTATGAAAGTAATAGAACTCAAAAGTTTTTTTTAAATTATGGCTGTTTGTCTGTGCGTTTCTGCACGCTAATCTCAGAAACGGCTTTACTTAATTTAATGAAGTTTCACATTTTTATTCTGCTGAGTTACCGTTAATGTTAATGTTTGTTTTATTTCAATCGGTTCATAAATAAAAAAGTTATATCAGTATAAAGTGTAAAGTTCGAAAAAAATGCTATAAAATAGTTATATTTAATTGGCTGAAACCTTAATTTTCAATGTATAGATATTGTGTTTAAAATTATATTGTTATAAGAACAATAGTAATTCAGATTAGTAAATAAATAATTGTATAGTTCAAGCGGGTGAAGCCGCGAGCGGGTCCCTAGTATAGACATAATAAAGCCGTTGCTTCCAAATTCCATTAAATTCCATACGTCTCTTGTAGCGTAGAAATGTGTTGCCAAATCGTTGGTAAACTTTTGTCAGCGGGCTGAAACAAAGTTTTAATAATTACATTTCCTACTTTACCTGTTATTGTTATTTATCTATAAATATATAAAGTAACGGAGTATAGATATGTTAGTTAATAAAATGTATATAAATTTTCACCATTTTAATTTTACTCTTAAAATTAATTCATAATTAACTATCCTCTTAAGCATCATTTTATAAAATTAGTGAAGCAAGCAAAAGGTTGCTTCTAAACGTTTATTAATTTATAATTAAATTCTTGCAGAAAGCTTTTATTGTAAATTAACGTTAAAATATGTCAAATGAGTTATGTTAATGTAACAAAATTTAAAAAATATGAATGATAAAATATGACTGTAAATTTCTGTAAATTATATTTCCTTTTTTTTATAGATAGTATTAGGCACAAAACATTCTTATTTATATTGCTAACGTAAGTAATAAATAAAAAAATAGATTTTTAAAGAAATAAACATTTTACATTTGAAATTTTATTAGATTATCTGTCTGAGTGTGCTAACCTTGTTATGTTTATATGTATACACTTACCATAGCTACGTACTTCCCGTACTTAGTCAAGTTTTGAAACTCCTTTTAATACGATAGTATTTATTTAATTTTTCACACCAAACCGAAATGTTTAATACTTTGACTTTATATCAACTTGGACGCGATATTTATTAAAATACTTTTTTTAAAGATTTAATAGACACAATATAATAATATATAAAATTAAGAATCAATTATTTTCCTATTCCACCACACTCCGCGTGCACATGCTACAATACTCAAATCGAATGAGCCACGTCAGGCTGAATGTAGTTTTAATTGATACTATCAATCTTTGTCGTTTGCCAGACAATCATTTAGTGTACGAGATGAATTGCTTTTATATAAATACTAAGTAAGTTAGTTAAGCGCCTGTTTGGCGAACGGTATTTAGTATTAAATACACTATATATTATTTAGTATTAAATATACTAAATATAAATATTAGGTCGATCGTTAATATTTGTTTTACACTAGTGTCCCGCCCCCACCATTTCGATCGCGTGGAGATCATTTCCAAACAACTTTTATTTACTATCCATTATCATTATAGTTTTATTAGTTTCTATATATACCAATACCAGAGCAAGAAAATTAAAACATAAAATGTTTAATTACCTCGAATGGGAATTGAACCAGCAAACTATCTCATTTACACTGGCATGTCTGCGCCATGAATAGCCTATACTTGATATAATAATATAGATTATAATTTAAAATATTCAGTCATATAAGATATAATTAAGGTTTCTCATACAGATATCAGTATGAATGGTAAACTCAAGTATAAATACTTATTTAGAAAACGTATTAAAATTTGAGCGGGGCTCGAACCCGCGCCTCTTGGAAACCGACCAGGCGCTCTGACCACTGAGCTATACCTTCTCATCAAACTACGTCGAAATTTTTATACGCTTGTTTGTGTACTTATTTATGTTATTAGCATCTCTGTAGGGAGCTCATAAGCTGCATTTAGCTTGCTCATAGGGAACACATAGGCTGTTTCTGAAAGAGTAAATTAAATTATTCACTGACATCAGCACATTTAACAGAGTTTTAAAATAATGATGAGACGTACATTACATAGGTAAAAAGAACGTAATGTTACAAAAATATATACGTATATGAAATAATTAGCTTTATCTATTTTTATAAATGTCACATATCAACATTGGTCGTATTTTGTAATTCAAAACAATCAAAAGTTCTTATACAAATTATGATAATGTAATAAAAAAATCATATTAGAATATTACAGATTAAAGTAATAAAAATCATATTAGAAGTCATTTCTGTTTATTAGATCAAAAATCATGTAACTTAAGCGGGCGAAGCCGCGGGCGGGCCGCTAGTAAGTTAATAAAGTTATATATAAGTTATAAACTTATATATATCGTACTACAAAATCAAATAACATTAAGTGAAAATATAAAATGAATCAATTTATATTTTCACCTAATATATTATAAAATGTACTAATTTACTGAAAAAATAAAATGAATCAATTTCACACTGTATGCCGCACTAGGGTAGGCAGAGGGTTAAGACACTCTGTTCCCCATTTTCCGCCGAAGGCATTGCTTGTTGAGTGGCGGAACTCAACGTCGCGCTTCGCCCCTACACCAGCGCGAAACGAAAATATTAAATCCTCGAGTGAGAATCGAACACACAACCTGTCGCCTTTACTGTACACACACTACATTTTATGCCCCTGCACCACGACTCGCCTCCCTTACTAAAGAACGTATTTATGTAAATTTTAGTTGATTTAATTATAATTGAGATATGTAATGCTCGATATCACAGACAGCCCGATCGACTGAGCAATTTTAACAAATCTACAAGTCGCCGATGGCTGTAGCGAGACGCTCTACATTCTACGTCCTAACGACATTTTAACTGGCTACCCAAAGATAGAACATCGCTATCTTAACTGTACTCATGAAACTGTAACGGTCGTTTTCATTTGTTTTTGTCATTTGTTATCAAAGTCAAATTGATACAAACTATTTATTGCAGCGCATTTATATTCTGTGTCTATTTTTTAAGAAGTAAGTCTTCCCCTTGCCTTTGCTAACTATATGTTTATAATATTAAAGTTCATGTATAGATATACATTTCTAAAAATAAATAAAAATCAGCTTCACGCTGTATATCGCACACAGCAGGGTAGGCAGAGGGAACCCAGTGTTAAGACACTCCGTTCCCCACTTTCTGCCGAATTCTGGAGGCATTGCGTGTTGAGTGGCAGAACTCAACGTCGCGCTTCGCCCCGACACCAGAGCGAAGAAAAGGAAATATAAATTTAAGTAAATATTTCATCTCCTCGAGTGGGGATCGAACCGACAACCAGTCGGTTTTGCAGTCACACCTCGTGCCGCTGCGCCACGACTGGCCATTTCTAGTTTTTAGATTTTTCCTTTATTTGTACCTTGTGGCATATTTCCTATTTATGGGTCCACTGTTTTGATTACGCCGCGAATTTCATACAAAATACAGCAAAAACGATACGTAAGTGCTCTTATCTCTTAATTGTGTTCACTTTGAAGCTTGATTTTCTCCGTGCTCTAAGGGACCGTAGACCTCCACCCAATCTCTAGATAAATGGACTAGGTTATTATATGGATTCCTTTTTTTTCCTTCTGAAGTACGGAATCCTAAAAAAAGTTAAAATATATGTAAAGGAAAAAATATTGAAGAGGCGACTACTACTAACAACACTACACTAACTACTATTGGGACCTACGGCATCCAACTTTAGGGATTTGCATGTGTCTCCAATATTAACGTAATTCAAAGAACTGTCCATGGTTCATACAAATTAAGGAAATGCATAACTATCTCCGAATACTTACAATGAAGGATTACACACACAGACAGACTAGACAATACACAGACTAGTAATAAGAACTAAAAAAACGTTTAAAAATCACCCAATTAAATTAGCCGATCAACTCACCTTATCTATGGCAATAAGCCGACTAAAAAGAAACAAATTCTAGACACAGCCACCCCAACGTCATGCTAGGCAGTTATTCCATATGGGAGACATTTCCAATGGGGAATAATTTCCTAAAAAAACACTGTAGCTCTCCACATATCTATCTGTTCATAGTCCTTAGACTAATGGCATTATAATATCTAACAAAAAAAACTTTTATTGTCATTAAAAATATTATTCTTATCAAACTAGTAATAAGCTTAATTCTTGATTTTTTTTGTTTTTTTTTCTATTCTTAAATCAATTAGATACTTTATATTGAAATTAAATTCTGTATTAAAAATGTAATATCATTTTATATTTTAAGATCACCCGCTCTTTAAGAATATGAAAGTTTACTACTGAAATTCATTAAAAACAGATCGAACAGAGGACAAGCGGAATGGAGATAGATAGTAGAGTCTTGGGAGATTAAACTTGGTTGATTTAGATTTGGTTGATTTATGCATAGCAAAACTTTATGGATGATTCTAAAAAATATAAAAAAAAGAATATTGGGAAGATTTCCTTAAAGCAGGCAAATATTCAACAAGTATTTAATAAAAATATAAATATTATACTATTGATTATATTTATGTCAGTATGACATCTATGCGCTGTTTTTCATTTGTATCCCAGACATAACAGGTCAGGCAGAAGGAATCTGGGAACCTAATGTTATGATACTCCGTTCCCATTAAGACACTTCCGTTTCACGAGACTTTCCGTCCGAAATGAAAATATTAAATATTTCATTCCCCCAAGTGGGAATCGAACCCACAACCATCATGTTTATTGTTTTTATTAGCACCACGAAGGCCTCCCAAAACTAAAAACCAAAGGCGAAATAAATCTTTATTTTTTGCTTACTATAGATATATGCACGTTGGTTTGCGGTCGTAAGTGTAAGAGATTTCTGTCATAAACTTGTGAATACTCCAACTTTTACACTTTACGGCAGCTGTTACGTTCGCATATTTTCTGCACAGCTTTAACCGAAAACAAAATTTTCTAAAATATTATTAAATATTATATCCAAGTCAACGATAACACGCGAGAGTGTACTACGTAAGGAAAAGATATTTTATGTACCTATTCAATTAATTTTATAAGCTCAGGGAGGTATAATGTGGATTAAAAATTAACAACGTATAGTAGCCCACACGTGACACTGACTGTATACGAGGGATTTTAAAGAACTTTTTCATTTTTTTTTAATTTTCTTTTATGGAAAAGACAAGGCAAACGAGCATTCGGGTCACCCGATAGTAAGTGATTACCACCGCCCACGACCCTGTACAACACCAAAGGAGCTACAGGTGCGTTGCTGGCCTCAAAGATAGGTTGGGCACCGGAGCCCGGCATTACCTGATGCGAAACGCAGTGGCATATAGCCACTACTTAGCGCCGGTTTTAAATGCCGCGGGTGGTAATGATCCGGTCGAGTGTGCCCATGCGTGTTGCCATTGCTGGCGACGTGACTCTACCACACGTACTTTAGTCGCCTCTTACGACACCACCAGTACCAGGATGACCCTATTCTAGGCCGGGATCACACGACAGGAAATTTGACGCTGAAATGTTGTTACGAACACATTGTTTTTACAAAGTTCTGAATAAAACAGTTTCGGCTTCGTTATATTGTCATTATGAGAGAACCCTCTTTATCCTAATAACCATATAACTAACTAAATAATGGTTAGATTTTTTATAACTAGTCTAATACAATACATCACTTCGTAACTTTCTTGTCAATACTTAGTGACTAATAACTAAAATGAAAAGACAGAAATTAATTAAAACAGTATCTATCTACCACTGACAGATGTCTAGAGCAACCGTTATACTATTGAAGAAATAATTTGATTAATTAAAATAATATCATTAAATACAAAAGATTACAGAATATTCCACAAGATGGATTATGATGACTTGTCCAGAAACTATGTAATAATTTAATCTCTTACAAGTAGATAGTATGAATATGTAACAATTTTATCCAAAGTGAAAACCAGATTTGTTTTTTATTTTTAATTAGCTTTTTGCTATATCCCGCACACTGCAGAGTAGGCAGAGTAAACCTAGTGTTAAGACACTCCGTTCCCCACTTTCCGCAGAATTCTGGAGGAACCGTGGAACTCAACGCCTCGTTATGCCTCGACACCAGAGCGAAATAAATCAAAATATAAATTTAAATATATTTTATTTTTCTCGAATGGGGATCGAACCCACAACCAGTCACGTTTACAGTCACACACCGTTCTTCTGAACTTAAATATTTATCTTTTAAAGGACATAAACCTTTATTACGAGAGGTTGATGATAGTGGACGATGCGAAAGAGGTATGTAGAGACCGTAGCGTGTGGCGCTCCGTTCACTCTACTAGGGACTACCCCGCTAGGGATAAAGCGTGAAGCTAAGTGATAATAAATCTGTGCTTAGGCTAAGTAGTAAGCAAGTTTACCATTAATTGAATGTCATGCTGATTTTATCACAAATTTAGTCGCCTCTTACCATTTTATTAGTAGTAAAAATACTTTTAACTTAAGTTATACTATACACTGAATTTTAAAGAAAACGGCTAAAAGCTTCTCTTATATCTAGAACGTCTGCCAACTAAAGCAAGAGGAAAAAAACTGTGTAAAAGTTTATAAATTTTTGATATTTAAAACTGTAACTATCCGAATGTAGTGGGTAGATAAATTAAAAATAATATACATATATTTATTGACAATTATTTGTATGTATTAACATGTTTTATTATGCTTTCACTTTCACGTGTTGTTATGAGACCTTTTGTTTTGGCGAAATCTAGTGTATTGACAGTAATAAATGGCTATTGAGCTACATTCTACAATTTTTCTCTTGACATGCTTTTATTGATATAATTTTGTCATTTTGTATAACATTGGAGATATAGATTCATAACCCAAAAGGAATTCATATTTATTTAATCTTATGTGTGTTGTTGTGGTTTTGGTAACGTCGTAAATAATTTTAGAACATTAAACGTGTTAGCCTTTTAGTATACTGAGGCCGTTGGATGATGATATGATAAACTCATAGCCACTGTAGACAATACAGTGTGTAATAAGACGTTGTTGAGAATAACAAAATATTAATGATTAATTGTAATAATTTTCTTAAAAAAAAGTAATATACCATTAAAAACCTAAATGTGAAAAGCCAAGTTCAATTTTAATTAATGAGTCGTTCTTGAGATCTGTATGGGTGCCGAATTCATTGTTCACTCTGGATAAAGCTCTACTTCTACTGATGTATAGCAAAAAAGCATCAAAAATAATTAAAATTAATACTAAAAGCACATTTATACACAAAGATGACTTTGCAAGCATTTTTATTAAGGTAAAATTTTATTAGAATTTCTATACAACAACAGTGTGGGTTTCATAGAGGTATGTAAAAAAGCTTATGTGAATAATGTTATTATTGTGTCATGCTGATGTGTTAATCGTTATTTTTAAATAACTTTTACATATAATTATAATATGTAATACATATAATTATAATATATTATGTGAGAGGCCAGTCGTGGCGCAAGGGCACGAAGCGTGACTATAAAATCGACTGGTTGTGGGTTCGATTCCCAGTCGAGGAAATGAAATATTTATTTAAATTTATATTTCCATTTCTTCGCTCTGGCGTCGAGGCAAAGTGCGGCGTTGACTTCCTCCCCTCAACACGCAGTGCCTCCAGAATTCGGCGGAAAGTGGGGAACGGAGTGTCTTAACACTAAATTCCCTGCCTACCCTGCCCACCTACTACCCTGCTGTGTGTGAAGCTGATTGTATAATATGTGAATATTTGGTAAATATAGAGAAATAAATGAAAGTTTACTTTTTTATATTTTTTATTATGAAGAGAAAACAAGGGAGTAATTAACCATTACAGATAAATAAAGTTTACTTCTTAACCCGCCATTGGTGACGTATGTCTGTGAGACTGAGTGTATCGAAAAATTCGCCAAACTTTTCGACCCGCCATCGTTGCGTGTTGCGATTTCGAATACCTGCCTCACTTTACGTTCCCCGCAATTACACCTCTACATAACAGCACTGCAAACGCACACAGAGTTTTGGCACCAACCCGTTCCGTGAGACCGGAGTCACCAATTAAGTAAGTAAATTATTCAAAGATGAATTTGTATTTTCTTTTTGAAATTTGTTAAATTAGCAAAAGTACGTACTCCTTTTATTTTACTATGTGGTATGTTATATGTTATTGTACTATAGTATTATAAATTCAATTAATGAACCAGGTCTTTGTATAATTTCATTGAAATTTTATAAAATATGTAATAAATTCTTACATATTGACTAACACCCAATATTAATAACCTATCTCCTTCGTCAATCTTCGATTGTTCCATACATCTATCCAATCTAGAGATTGGATTGACGTAGGAGATAGATTATTAATATTGGGCGTTAGAATGTCTTACACACACGGACAGCGTCGGCTCTGAGATGCCATATTATATAACTGGTGAACTTTGTCACAAGCTTCGTTGAATAGCGAATGTGAAAGCAAAGTAGAAATGGAATATCTCGTACGCTAATCAAAATTCAGACAGCAAAAGGGCGTTGAGTGATTGAGAATATACTGATGACAACGAGTCCTCTTTTTCTTTGGAAAGAAATAATTCTAGCACATATATCAAAGAACTCCATCGTTTATCCGGTCGAACTAGTTACAGTTACTAAAACTTACAACAGGACGACAAACACAGTTGAACTTGCCTAGAGTATTGAGACTATTATATTCAAAAATGCTGAAGATAAATGATAAGAGTGGAGCCTTTACGAAAAGATCGGTACTGAGAACGCAGATGGCGAAAAATAGAAAAAAACTAATATTCCTACCACAAAAGCAAGAAATATTTGAGCCTTGAGCACGTAGTGCCTTGTTGCAGTACTTGATTGAAATTATCTTTACGTAACCTAACTTATTAGTTATTAGCGAAGTGTTAGGTCAAAAATCCCGGTCCGTGAGAAAGGGGTCACCAACGATGTAAGTCAAGTTAACATCACCAATAGCGGGTTAAAGTAAATAAAAAACACTGATATTACGAAAATTAAAAAAAATATGAAACTACAAAAAACAAATGAAACATAACTATCAATCAATTCATTATAAAGTAATTATTTATTAAGTTAATAATTGTTAGGTAATTATTAGCGTGAAGTAGTCGAGCTAGCACCAGCGCGGTGTCCCGGGAGATGTCCGCGATGTTGCGAGCGCAGAGTCTCGCATCGACCACAAAGTGAGTGCAGCTTCTTGACTAACTCCTGCTGCCCGCTGCGGTACAAATAGTGCCCCTTTTAGCTCAGAGAGTGCTCTGTATTGGAACTATTTATATCGAGACAAACTGTCTGTTTCTATTATTAGTATTTTTTTCTTTTTTTAAGAAATCATTAACGAGTGTAGGAAAAAGATTACAACTTAATTTATTGGAAATACAAGATTTTTATAAAAAACAACATCTCACTGGAAATTAAATATGAAATAGTAAGACTCAGTATATTGGTTTTATAAAATAAATAGGTGTCGATTACCTATATAAGTCATACGTAAAAATATAGATAACTCGAAACATTTTTTTTGCAGAATGTCAGACAGAAGCTTTTCAAATTTATGCACAACGTGAAGAAATAAATACGGATTTGTAATAACATATTTTACATACCGAACTTTTGTTAGACAAAGCAACAACAGTTTATTTTATACCCCAAAAAAAGACATAAATACATTGCGGCGGAATTTATTGGGAAATGTTTACAATAAATTTCCATAATAAATTTCGTTTTACGTTTTATTTTGAATATCTAAACGTCGGATATCCCACTTGTATGATTTTTTTTTAACATATAACGAACTTATTAAAAGAAAGGGAATACTTCGTTTTATATTTTATTGTTTATTGTTAACACTTACCAACATAACAATTCTTAAGGCCGTCGTGGCGCAGCGGCACAGCTTCTTACTGTAAACGCGATGGTTTTGGATTCGAATTTAAGGTTATTCTATAAATTATTTCTTTAGACATATATTGCTTTACAATCATACCAAAAAGAGGTAAAAGCTCGCAGACAGAAGTAGAAATACAATAAACAAGAGTCAATTACACTATAGAGAGAATGTTTCCAGGCACATCGTTAGCGAGGTCGCTCAGTTTGCGCGTCAGATCTGAGACGTCTGTTTGTCGACTTTGCTGTTCGTTTTGCAATTCAACAATCATTTCCTTCACTACTTCCATTTCATTTTTCATTTCCTCTTCATTCTAATGGAGAAAACATTGTATATTTAAATGATAAAATACATACAGCTATAACAGGATATTAAATGTTTTTCATTTGCACTGCACCACGTCAGCGCCAACTTTACATTTGCTAAAATAAACCAGTTTATTTTTAGAATAATTTGAAATTATCAAAAAATCTGCTTTACGCTGTATCCCGCACACAGCAGGGTAGGAAAAAACTTTAGAATTGTTACATAATAAAAATAGAAAATATAAAGGAATACAAGTGACAATGAGTGCAAAAAGACTGATACTTAAGCGACTTACATAAAATGCACGAGAACTACGAAAACGACTCGCCAATTCCCGAAGAGCATCTTCGTATTTACGTCTGAAACAATCTGTATTCTATTAAATTTGTATTAAAATTTTTAAACATAAATGCCAGAGGAATCTCAAGAAATCGTCTAAGTCAAGACTTTGAGAGGTAATATTAAATTTTTTATCATTTAATTACTTTAAAATATTGCTATAAAACGTTTATCATACAAACAAATTTTATATAACAAATCATTAAAATGTTTGTAAAAATAATTCATTCCCCCTAAGTCGAAATTGAATATACACCCTTCGCGTAGCCTATAAATGTATCTAATTATCTATGTATATAATTTTTAAAGTAGTTGTAAATTGGTTCTTTCCAAACTTTAAGTATTATTTAAATAGTTTTAAAGAAAACGTACATTTCTAGTTCCATTTCGTGTTCCTCTCTTTTCAAATTTACCTCTAATTCAAAGCGAGTCTCTCGAGCTCTCTCGAGAGCGTTTGTTATATCTTCACATTGTCTTTTAAGTTGCATCCGCTTAGCTGTGAGCTTGACTATAATAATAACTACGTATTAGATATAATAGATATAATACGTATATTTACGTGACAAATTTTATAGTAAAGCTAGAATTGTTTTATTTAAAGAATAAAAAACGAGTCACATACGAGTTGAACTCTGGGGCTTCCGTACGAATTTTATGATTGTACTAGAGGGCGCGCGCGGCTTCGCCCGCTTATTAGGAGTGAATTAAAAAAAAACCTTCGTGGTTTTTTTTTAATTCACTTGTTCAATAAAATATTTTTAACAGTCTGAATTTAAATTTTTATAAAAATCGGTGGCAATTTAAAGATTTTTCCATATAAACTTTCAACCCCTTATTTGAACTCTTAGGGGGTGAATTCTTAAAAACCATGAAACACGTGTTCAACGAAATATTTTTAAGAGTCTGAATTTCAAATTTTATAAAAATCGGTACAGAATTATTTTTTTTTCCATACAAACTTTCAACCCCTATTTCATCCCTTTAGAGTTAAAATTTTTCAAATTCCCTTCTTAGTGGATGTCCAGAATATGAAAATAAACATTTGCCCAAATTTCACGTTTCTACCATCAGCGGTTACGGCTCTGCGTGCGTCTTACCTCAGTCAGTCAGCACAAGTCCTTTTATATATATAGAAGATTATTATTGTCAACGGAAAGTACAATTTGTAAAATGTCGATTTATTATGGATTACTTATATAAATATTTCATTTTCAAGTTTTTCTTTCTTGTACAAAAACATTCTCACTTCTTCCCAAATATCCTAATAAATTCTAATATCGCGACGAATATAACGTTAACTTAGAATATTTTTTTCTGTGCTCCAAGGGGCTGTAGATCTCGATGTTTCATATTTATTTCAGCTCAATACCTCCACACGATTTTGAGTTACAGGGACATGACAGGCAGACAGAGAGATAATCAACCAGATAGACGAACTACTACTTTTTACCACAAGAACCTACGGAACATTCAACAATATTCTTTTTAAGCTAAGAGGTACTAATATACAAGTTACGCTAGTATGAGAGTTCTACGAAATAAGTAAACTAAATAAATTGTAAAAGTTCAACATTCCAATAATTTATTACGTACTGTTCTCAAGCTTGAGACGTTCAGTTTCTACGTTACAAGACCGCGCTACACGGAGGGCGGCCATTGTTTCACGATACTTTTGTTCATTTTCGGCGTCCAAGGACGGTATCGCCGTCCGCTGTAATTAAATTAGCGGCATAAGTGTTTTATCTTAAGTTGTTGTGAGAGGTAAATTACCTGTTCAATTAAGTCGCTTTCTATTTCTTCTAAATTAGATTTAAGTAGACATATTTCAATTTGTTGGTCTTCCGGTGAAAACATGTTATCAAATGTAAAATTACTTTTATTGTTATCTTAAAATTAACTAATTGAATAAGGTTAAGTCATTAATTGAGTCAAACTGGTCTCATTTGGCGCCAAAAACACAATGATGCGTTTTTTTTTTTGAGTTCTTCAAAGGCTACGATATAATATCATTCAACCTAATGTTTAAATAATTTGTTAGTTTTGAAAAACTTATTATAAAATGAATATATATTTTTTTTATTATATAAAAGTAAAAAATATTCAAAAACACCATATTTGAAAAAAATAATAACATATACACCAAAAAATGAACTTTATTGTGTAATATTTTTAAGGCAAAAATTTATTTATAAAATAAAATAATAATAAAACAATATCATCGTTTTATTTCAACGTAATTTTAACTTTTTGAATTGAGTTTTAATAATGTACAGGTTGGATAATTAGGCGCAAAAATTGTGCATTCAAGCTTTTACGACAAATCGAATAAGGTTCGTTCGATATTCAAAATGTAAATCAGTATGGACTATGGACTTTATTAATATTTTTACATATAAGTTACTTCGTTTTGACATGTAAAAAGTCTCACTTATACACCGATAAATTGTAAAGTGTATACGCTATGAAACAGCACAAACTATACTTATAAATAATTAGAAAAAATCATATCCTGAAAATAGGCAACATTACGCTAATAATATAATAAAACCTTGTCTTTGAAAAATATTTGTTCTATTCATTTGTTTTTTTTTTATTTCTTCATTTAACGTAAAACTTTATTGTAGTTACTGAATATATATAAAAATGAACACACACACACACGATTAGTCACACGATGGTTGAATTAGCACTTCATAGTATTACATTTCAAAAATACAAGTAGGTTTTGACGAATGATATTTACATTCGATCGGTTATTTAAGTCGATTTTGTTTTCTTTATTAATCGTTCAGCTGCTGTTTAACATTAAATGTTGCTTTGAGAATATAATTTAATTGCTTAATTTATTCTGAAAAACACACCAGATTTTTTTAAATAAAATCCCTTCTAAAATTAAAAAAAAAAAATAACATGCCCTGTTCTTTTAGAACCGCAAATATGAAAAAATTGATACAATATTCAACTATATTTACTATTTTTATTATTTGTAAAAACTAATAGAAATTAGACCTGCCGTACAACTTCTATTAAGTAATACTTTTCAATTTTGTTTTTAATTTTCTGTAAAATATCGCTTAATAATGCCGTTAGTTCGCTTTAATACATTTAATACATTACAAAAGATGTTTCATATACGTGAGGGCGGTAAGAAAATTTAATTAAGTCTTTGATATTTGTAATTTATTGTGCCAAGATCACGTTCTCTCTCACTAAATTACTTATGCTTAAAATACTATTACGTGAAATTTAATTTGATTATTAATATATTAAATACAAGATTTAAATTTTTGTTTTGAAATATTGTAAAAATATTCTTATGACAAACTTAGATTAGAAGAGTTGTATTTGCATTGAAATGTATATTCCATTCGGTCATTTCAGTGAACTTTTGCGTATTTTGTAAAACAACAAACAAAAGTTCATTCTTTACATAGTGTTTCACTATTAAATTTTGAAGACACGTCCCTTAATATTTAGTTTTTTGCTTTATTTAAATTGATGTTGACTGTTAGTTATTATATATTTTATATCAAATAATAATGGCCACAGCAAAAAAATGGCGGTATGTAGACTACACAGTATTTTTGTACAATCTATTATAGGTACTTGTTTAAATTTTTACTCAACACGCAATGCCTTCAGAATTCGTCGAAACTTAACGGAGTGTCTTAACATGGCTAACTCTGCACGCCTTGAGCGTGGTACAGCGTGAAGTTACAGTTGCAGTACATACAGCAAAAAAAAATTTAAACATCCATCCAATATGGCAAATTCTGTTTACAAATTGTAATTATATTCTAACATTTCTTCTATTTTAGTTTTGGGTATATGTTTTTAGCTCATAGGTTTATAGATATTCCATTTTAGCTTAAATTTATACTTTTTGTATAAATTTGTTTTGGATTTACCAAAACAAATTTATACAAAAAGTTTATCCATACGCAGTTTTATTTCTAAGAGTACGTGATACGTGAGATACGTGGCTTTCCATATATGAGGTAATTTTCAAGGTGTGATCCATATCACTGAAAACAATTTACTGATAACTTCAATTATAACTGATTTTAAATCACTATTTAAATTTTATTACAAAAAGACTACACTATTTAAATTTAACAAAATAAATAATAAAATTATCGTTGTAAAATAAAACGCCACTTGTCAAGAAAGACGCACGCAAACAAACGTAAATATTGGCGGCAAATTTCAAAGTTGATTAACCTTTAGTAGTATTTTTGTAGAAGTGTTTGC
This sequence comes from Heliconius erato x Heliconius himera, assembly GCA_013421005.1. NCBI lineage: Eukaryota > Metazoa > Arthropoda > Insecta > Lepidoptera > Nymphalidae > Heliconius > Heliconius erato x Heliconius himera. Next base: position 16,572 of record JAATLQ010034646.1, read on the forward strand.
GTTATCGGTATCTGTGCGTTATTACGTGGACACAGGTATGGATAAACATTTTGAAATGAAAAACAATCCTACGTCTAAAATGTTGAGGTATCTTGATTAATTTCTATATCTAATTCTATATCAAGGGCGCGGCCTTGATATTTTACTAATTACACCGATTAAATAAAAAAATCATTCATAATTGGCGGAGTAATCATGAAACATACGTACAAAAACATCATACAGTCAAATTGAGAGCCTCCTCCGTTCTGACACTCTTCAAAAATTTACTTCATAAAGTTTTTCTTCACGGTGGTTTTCTTAAAATTATTTCTTCTTCAAAAATATATTCTCGCAACAAAGTTCGAAACAAAAATTGAATTTCAATTGTTTGCTACATATCTATAAACAACATCGACAAACAACGCGTGAATGAAATGCAAATGGAATTTTTATTTATATAACTAGAAAATTGATATTGAAAATACCTATGCGACAGTACCTGTCAATATTTCTTAATATGGAATTCAATACTCCAACCATTACTTATACTCTTTATTGAACTTTCTAAAAGTAATAATACAAAAAATTATAAAATAGTTGGCAATAGATATATCTGACATATTGTAGTGAAACTATTCAATGATGCAATTATTATTTATTTGAGACATCTTAATTTGTTAGTTAATAAAATATTACACTCTACAAGTACTTAAATGCCATTAAAAATTAATAATTTATAAAACGCAATTATATTATAATAATAAAATTAACCACAGTAGGTTCTCTCTGCGTAACCTGCTGTGTGCGGGATACAGCGTGAAGCTGATTTTATTATGATAATAATTTTCTAATTATGTTGCTTTTTATATTGGCGGTAATCTATACCTGTACGCTGTGTAAATAAATATAAAATTAGTCAAAAATCATATTCAAAGTAATGGAGACTTTCAATAATTAAGGGGTCCGTTTCATGCAAATCATGTATATTAAAGTATAACATATAAATAAGTACAATTTACAGTCAGCAAAATAGAACGTCCGGTCGTGTTGATATCTTTATGCTTGATACGTATTACAATTGAGTACCGTAAGTCGATACAAATACGGCTAGACCAACCCCAAGTAAAGCGATATCTAATTTGTTAGTTGACTCTTGAAGTCAATATTTTGCAGCAACAAATAATTAGTAGGTCTGGAAAAACAACTGAATTAAGTTCAATTATTTTTCCCACTCACTTTAGAAGAAACCATTTTACAAGAGTTATTCTACAAAGAAATAATAAGCAAAGTCATAAAATCATAACAAGTATTCTTATCTGAATGTTGACACTCGAGTTAATATATGTTAAGCTTTAAGCTTGTGTACGACACGACGACGGATTGTGTATTCGTAGAGGACAAATGTGAGGTTTTAACTGATTGTATATTTACATTTCTTGTAAATTTATTACTTAGAAGTATACATATAAAGACAACAAACACACAAAAATATATATTTTTTATTTTATTCCATTAATATGCTTGTCCAGAAAAGGCATGCATTCAAGAAGTATGTACATACATACACATATAAAGCGCCGGTGTCTTCTATCCATTGCGTTTCAATCGTACCACATAATGTAGGCAAATGCCTACAGGGAAATCCCAGTATTTTAATACAGCAGATCCATTAAAATACACCTGTTTATAATGAAATACTAAGAATCGACGTCGTCGTTTATGAATTAGTTTTCTACGGAAGAGCGTCATGACTTTGTAAATATAAATACGTTTTATAATATCTACGAGTTATTATGTCTACTACGTGCTACATACAACTAGCAGTTATTAAGTTTTTAATATTCTAGAAAGGAGCACACATGCACTTCATTTTTATGTTGATCCTTATTATACAATATTGTTTTTTATATTTTTTCTAAATAAGAAAAAATATTTTAGCATAGTAAAATTAGTTACAAAACTGTTTATCTATAAAGTAACATGTTACTATTTACGAATTATATTATTTACGGACAAATTCAAGAAATAAAATTGAATTGATGAAACAATTAAGTATAAGTAAATACTATACTAATACTGACATCTCTCATTCATTGCATATATCTTACGTATATGATAAAGGTTCCATAGGATGGTTGAAAACTAGTCAAATCCAATAGATACTGCGAATACTTATTTAAAAAGTCCTAAGTGTGGAATAACACTTTAAAATGTTAAATAGTTACTTCTAATTTCAAAACAAACTTTGCGAATTGTTAAAAATATACGTTGCGACGTCATAACTTCCTTACGTGAAATGGCATACTTATTTCATAAAATCAATGAATTAATTTGTAATTGTTTTAAAGTATTTTAAAAATTTTGTAAATTAAAGTAATTTATGTTTGAGACCGGAGCATACTCTACTACTTACTATACATGTAGCATGCTCTTTTTAATCACTGCGCGATGACCAACGCCTCACTATCCTCTAAAATTAAAATCGTTCGCGGATGCTTATTTAGACTTCTACGGACCACTGATTGGAACCAGTGGTATAGATACATCCACAAATCTACTTTACTATGTAACATTTAATATACTATATTAAGTAAACTAAGATATGACATGTCCAAAAGTAAAACATTTAGCTTTTAACATATTTTAATTCTGGCACACGAAAACCACATTAATGTCAGCTTTTGTAATTTTAAATTTTTAACAGTTAGATTCATACATTTCCATGTTAGCTGAATACGAGCATTCACAAAATGCACTTTTATTTTTGTAACTATGAATTCTAACGTACAATAGCAATTTTTATAAAATGCATGAAGTTATTATTTCAGGAGCGTAATCCATACCTATATTATAAATTCGAAAGTAACTCTGTCTGTCTGTCTGTCTGTCTGTCTGTCTGTCTGTCTGTCTGTGACGCAATCAAGGCCAAACCGCTAATTCAATTGCGATAAAATACTCATACAGAGATACTTGAGGGGCTTGGGATGAACATAGGATACTTTTTTTTCTCATATTTGTAATATTTTCGATATATAATAATATATTAAAATATTTTTTAATTTGACAGGCAATTTATTCTGCCATGTTAATAACAACCGACCGTTGCTAAGCAACGGTTTGCAAAGTTTGTTTTAAGAAAAAGTCACCCAAACTGAGCTTGCTTAACGCATACATGGCGTGCGCCGACTCAACCTTATGAGATACATAAAAATAATGTTTAACTAAAATATTGTCCTTTAAATAATGTTTAAAAAAGTCCGCGATACATATACCATGTTTATCTCTGAAGGTTGAGCAAAAGTAACCATTTTAATTGATTTACTTTATATTTATTGTGTTGTTTGTATGTATTTTCTATAATTTGATATTGATTCTTATGAAAATGAATATAATAGTCACTTTTAGCATTTTATCTACATTGAAATTATAGTTCACTATATAACATTCTAATAAATAATTAAGGAGATGTCACTGATTCGAAGTGACCTAGCCTTCGAGCGGCATAGTATGACCGACGCGAACCTTTTGTAAATATTAGTACATTTTCGAACTACTGTTAATTTTTATGTAATTATTTGCTGTTTATAATTAATTTATACTTTTCTTCGGTTCTTCGCTTATTCGAGTAGTAGATTAGTTAGATTTTCATTAATTTCTTGGTGTGGTGTAAGTTTCAGCCCTGCGCGGCATCGGTGTAATATTATTTAAGTATTAAGGAAAGTATTGTGGTTATTTCATCTTGGTTGGATGGTTATCTATAACGTTGTTATACACTTAATAAATTGTAGTTTTAGTTTTCTGGGATTTTATTTGATATTGCTCGCAAAACTTATAATATTTAATGGTGACAGGAATTTAGTTATTTCATATAGTATCTATGTACGCTCTCAAGGAAAACGTGGGAAAAAATTATTCCCGGGTAAATCAGTAAAATCGATCACTGAAAGTCCAATAAAATCAATTCAGTTATTCTGGACATTAGCTCGGGGAAATAGAAAGACAGACAGAGACAAAAAATATATATATATTTTCTTATTGTATTTGAGGAGTATTATGTTGTAATTAACCACATGCACTTTCAAAAACATAGCACAACACATTTAAATTCTTTTAAATATTTATTTTAGATACTTTGATAATATTAATAATGTAGCTGGTTTTGTTTATTTTTTTTTATTAATATTTTATTGGTTACGTTTACTTATAATTTTTTTCATCTAAATTAGTTACATATTTTCAAAAACTATTTCATAATAAGCATTCGTATAGTTTAAGCTATTCATAAATTGTAAAATGTCAGCAAAAAATATATGAATATAATTTAATAGTTTAAAGTGAACAATAGGTATTATAAAATTATATAATTACATTAAGCAATCCATCTTAGAAGAAGAATATTTTTGATTGTTAAATAATGTACCTACGACCACAAGCTCCTGAAGAAAGCACACCGACGGTGAAGTACCAATACATTTGACATTTTTAACTAAACTATCTTTTTTTAACTAAATTATCTTTTTTTTATTTTTTTCATTTTAAATGCACATCTGCTACACTATCAAAAAGTATATGAATATAATATAATTCATAAACCATATATTATTATTGTTTGAAATAATAAAAATAATTACACTTTTAATTTGTCAAGAAATAACACGTTTCTTTTAGTTTGTGTAAAATTTTGACTTTGTCAGTTAGATGTAATTGGCCCTTCGTTGTCGACACTTGGATTACACACTGTAGAACTATTGCAACAAACACACTATAAAACATACGTACTGCTGTATTGTCTATATATCTATGCATATTATAAAATTGTAACTGATCTGTCGCTGTCTGTACGTTGTAGATATACTTCTGTGAACAATAATTATTGACAATAATTATTGGCATCTTTGAAAGTCATAGAATCAAAAACTACAATTTTTAAAATTTGTGCCTGTTTGTCTATGCGTTTGTGCACGTTAATCTCAGAAACGGCTTAACTCAATTTAATGCAGTTTTCACAATTGTATGTTCATAAATAAAAAAGTTATATCAATATAATCTGTTATTTTTCTTATCAGCTTCACACTGTATCCCGCACACAGCAGGGTAGGCAGAGGGAGCCTAGTTTTAAGACACACCTTTCCTCACTTTCCGAAAAGTTCTGCAGGCATTGCGTGTCGAATGGCGAAACTCAACGGCGCACTTTTCCTCGACACCAGAGCGAAGAAAATATAAATGTAAGTAAATATTTTATCTCCTCGAGTGGGGTAATATGTTTGTTTGACAAAAATGCTATAAAATAACAGTTATATTTAATTGGCTGAAACTTTAATTTTAAAATTAATGTATAGATATTATCTTTAAAATTATATTGTTATAAAAACACAGTAGTAATTCGTATTAGTAAACAAAAGCCGCGAGCGGGTACCTAGTATAGAAATAAAGCTGTTGTCTTGAACTACTCTAACAAAACCCACAAACGAAATTCCATACGTCTCTTGTAGCGAAGAAATGGGTTGCCAAATTGTTGGTAAACTTTTGTCAGCGAACAGAAACAAAGTTTTAATAATTTCATTTCCTACTTTATCTGTTATTGTTATTTATCTATAAATATATAAAGTAACAGTGTTTAGATATCTTAGTTAATAAAATGTATATAAAATCGCATCGTTTTAATTTGCATCTAAAAATTAATTAATAATTGACTATCATCATTTTATAAAATTACTGAAGTAAGCAAAAGGTTGCTTCTAAATGTTTATTAATTTATAATTAAATTCTTGCAGAAGGTTTTTATTGAAAATTAACGTTAAAACATATCAAGTGAATTATAAAATATAAATTAATTTAAAAAATATGAACGATATAAAGACTGTAAATATATTGATGGAATATTACTACTGCTACCAGCTTCACAAGCGTGAAGCTAAGTGAAGTTAAGTTTAAGTTACTAGCTTCACGCTTTATCCCTAGCGCGGTAGTCAAAGAGAACATAGCGCCAAACGCTTCGGTCTCTACATACCTCTTCACCTCGCCCATTGTCATCAACCTCTTCATACATGCCCTCCGGTGGGTCCCCATGCTTTTTATGTGACCTTCCTCGAGTATCTATGATACTGTGTTTTCGAAGGTCAACCGAAGTCTCCCTCTACCTCTCTTACCACTCACTTTTCCATCATAAATCTTTTTTGCCATTCTTGCATCACTCATTCGTTCGGCGTGCCCAAACCAGCTGAGCACGTTCTTCTTCATTCTCAAAGAGACATCCTCGCTAGTACCTGCCATTCAGTGTACCTCTTCATTGCGGATTATATCAACTAATTCATAAACATTTTATAATTTTTTCTTGTAATTTTTTTAAAGTCAGACAAAACTTAAAGGTCTACAATTTTATCTGGCTGTGTGTACTAACCTACTATTGTTATGTTTATAATATGTATGCACTTATCAACGTAACATAGCAACATAGCAACATAGCAACGTACTAGTACTTAGTCATATTTTGAAACTCCTTTTACTAGTTATTTTTTATTCCTGGTATTCTACTGTTTACTGTACTCAAACAATGACCTTCCTAACGATTGTATTTATTTATTACTTCACACCAAACCAAAATAATACTTTGACGTAATATGTTGATATTTTGATATGTTGGACGTGATATTTATTAAAATACTTTTTCAGAGACAGAGATTTAAAAATAAAAATAAATCAGCTTCACGCTGTATCCCGCACACAGCAGGGTAGGCAGAGGGAATCTAGTGTTAAGACACTCCGTTCCCCACTTTCTGCCGATTTTGAACTGGAATCGATTAACGAGCACTGCAAGCGCTTAGCGACGCGCTACTTTTAGCGCGCAGGCTCGCACGCGAACCCCTTAATAAAAATGGCGTGTGATTACACACCCAAAGCGCACCCTAAAAGAAGACGCCCGCGAAGCGTCCTTTTAGACCCCGATAACGCCATTACGTTAGCAAACGCCCCGTATATAGGTAGGAAACACACTACACATACACGACACAAACACCGTCGTCGACGGAATCGACGACGAAGTCCAGCTTACTCCACGGCTCGGCCGCGTCTCGGCGCGGTCGGGCCCAGCGGTTAGGGACCGTTAGCTCCCTTAGATTAGTCTAATTTTTGTCCCCAGTCGCGGCTTCACGTCGCGGCTGGCTTTGTTTAGCATAGGGAAATTCCCAGCCCGCTCGTCGATTGTAAGCCGAGGTTCGAGCCCCGCAGGGGGCGCCCTTACAGTCGTCGACTCCTCTCAAGCAGCCAGGTAGTGCTTGCATTTCTTCTGGGACGGAGTACCCTCTTCCCTACCCACCCGGTGTCGCTGTAAAGGCCAA
>JAATLQ010034647.1:0-23895 GCA_013421005.1 Heliconius erato x Heliconius himera
TTTATTATTAACAATTATTATTGAGTAACTTCATCTCACACTAAGAAATATTATTTTTGGAAGAAATATGCACACAAATTTAGCCTTTTTTTTAACTTCACGCTATACTGCACATAGCAGGTTAGGCAGAGAGAATCTAGTGGTAAGACATTCCGTTCCCGCAGCTCCGCAGAACTCAACGCCGCGCTTTGCTTTGATACCCGAGTGAAAAAAATTAAAAAATATATATTTCATTACTTCGAATTGGAATCGAATCCACGAATGGCCCTAAATGAGCTAAGTAATATGACGTTTTCCTAATCATACCAATTTTCCGCCTATTTAGTACATAATAACAGGTATTGAGTAGATAAATTCCTACGTCATGCTTCGTTTAGTCACTAGACCAAACACAGAGTCTCTATATAACTTATTCCAAATCTTAATATTTTAATAAATCTTCTCTAATAAAACTGCTTTTGAAAATATGCGCATTTCACAATACCATTTCTATAATTTACTACTCTTAGATAAACATCTCCGATAGATTCATCAACTATTTAAATTCAAACTAAATTGCTTCACTCACGCGATACTTCTTATTTTGAATCCAGTGAATAACGATGAGAACTGATGAACGCAAGAAACTTTCTTTGAATCAAATCAAAAGTAATATTACAAAATGTCTATGAAGTAAATCAACACAATGGATGGAGACGAAAATTTTATAGTTAACTAAGAAAGGAGAAATTTGAAGTAAAAAATGTATTATTTCATTATTATATATTTTTAACCGAATTCTTTTTGTCTGTTTTCGCAAATAAAAAGTAAATTTGCTGTCAATAAATAAAAAGCCATTCTTTTTCAATAGTTTCATACAAAAATCACTTTTTAGGAATATTTAAAATATGAATATCTATTCAGTTTGCGGCTCTGTCTACTGTCCGTCAGGTATGATAGATCCAATTAATGTATTATCATATGTAGGTTATAAGCAATTCATTAAATTAAAAAAAAAAATTACGTGTAAGTGGCCGTCTATTTTGATATCTTTACATACTTGCTGCGTTTTTTTGTGCAAGCAGCGGATATCACATTAAATATTTTTCCTAAATTTATTAATTAAATTTAGAAGGTAAGATTTTACTTTTACAAATTAAAGAAATAATATATAAAATTTACAAAGAAAATATTTAAAATACACATACCATATAATATAGTACTACACATGAAGTAAATACGTGACTATAACAATATCTAAAACAATTGCCACTAATTTAACAGTCTAATAAGTAACAAATGTAGCATTCTCTCAATAAATCATGCAGAAACGAGCGTCGCAAGCAATAAATTTGTGATAGAAGAGAGATTTCATCAAGTGAATTCGCGGTCTGAGATTGTAAACCGGTTACAGTTATTTCACAAACCTGACGACACACGCTGTAAACGGGCAGGTTAATAACTCTTTAAAATTATACCAGCACTTTTAAAAGTCTTACTTTCAAATCAACTATTATTTCCTGGAATCGGTTATGAATGTATGTGTAGCAGTGTTTAATTGTGTTATTTTGCAAGCATAAGTTCGGAGTTTAAGTTATTTTTTGTAAGGTATTTATGATAAGTTTTCGCACGTAATAGTTTACTAGACGGATTTCAGATTGTAATGTTGCACCTGGCTCTTGTGATGTGATGTGAATAATATTATCCTTACTATTAGACATGTTTCTCTCTCTCTCTCACTCTCTCTCTCTCTCTCTCTCTCTCTCTCTCTCTCACTCTCTCTCTCTCCCATTTAAAGCAGAATCGGCGAGAAAAACAAAAAAATGAGGTACTCTTGATCCACTTTCCATTCATTTAAGGATTCTTATGTCTTGACCAGAGCAAGAAAATAAATATAATTTTAATAAAACAAGCAAAAAACACACGCTTTTTGGCCTATCTTGGTATACGCGGAAAAAAATATTAAAACTACAAAACTACTAGTGCCCCAAAATAATATTCGTATCTTAAACTACGTACACTCAAACATACTCCGACTGCGCAACGATAGCGTAATACGAACCACCTCACATACAAGATTATTCACTATAACACATTTATTCCAGATCTTATCTCGTTCTGTAATAGAATCCCGACAAATAATACAATTTTGTATTGCAAAACACCATCAACTATGGTACGTTCTAAAATGGGTTGCCATTACTGCACCCGTTTTTGGACTTGCAGCTTACTCATCTAGTGTAAAGCGATAACCGGTCGTACATTATACGAATGATACAGTCGACATCTAAAAGGTTAGATGTCAAGAAAATGAATATCCTATTATCATACAGAGGTCTGTTGGGACATATTTCAAGGTGGTGGAAATGCTACATGGAACTAATAGAATTGTCTTGTCAGTTATAGAATATGGGTGAGTATTAGAAATTTTCAATTTATATTATAAGTTGAGCGGCGTTAAGTTCTGCCACTCAACACGCAATGCCTCCAGAATTCGGCAGAAAGTGGGGAACGGAGTGTCTTAACACTAGGTTCCCTCTGCCTACCCTGGTGTGTGCGGGATACAGCGTGAAGCTGTTTTTTTTTTTTTATAAGTTGATTTAAAAGATATATTATTCATACTTTATTATATGGACAATTTAGAAAACTAATTAGAAGTGAGAAGGAGAGTATTATTTTTTAATTCAGCTTCACGCGTGTGTCCTGTACACACCAAAGTAAGCAGAAGGAAACTAGGAACCAAGTGCTTAGACACTCTGTTCCCATTAAGACACTTACGTTCCCCACTTTCCTCCGAATTCCCGAGGCATTGCATTTTGAGTAACGGAATTCAACGCTGCACTTTGATTCATTACCAGAGCGAGGAAAATAAAAGTATTGTATATTTCATTCCCACATATGAGAATCGTACCCACAACTGTCGCGTCAACAGTAGCACAACTTGTGCTTTGCGCCGTAATGGCCTCAAGAGTATTGAGTATTTTGACTGTAAGCATTTTACTCGTGTACAATTAAACAATACAACTTTTAAAATGTCTTTCCATCATTTCATAAACATCTGTTAATGTAAAAACGTTCAAAGCCAATGTTTACCTTAAAGTTTGTCAATAGCGCCTTGGTCCGACATGTTAAGATAGCAATACAAGTAGACTGGTCCGATCACATGAATTCTTGGACTAGCCGTACCTTGTAGATGATATCTACAGTTCTTAAATTATCGTCCAATAGCTCGCCTTTCATCTAGCGCTATAATCGAGTTTTAGAATGACAAACGCTTCAGAAGCCTGGAGAAGAAGGCCTGTCTTAAATTAATAGTACATATTTTTAGTTTTAATGGTCGCTTTTATAGTATAAATAATCTGCAATGTGCTTCTAGTTGTCACAATATTAATATTATTTTATATGAACAACTTGTTGGCCTATTTATTTTACAGGAATGTCTTTATAAAATTAACCTTAATATATATGTATATGTAATATGCCTTTAGTTTAAAAGATAAGATAGTATTATTTTTATTTAAAAATCCTTTCATAATATATCTTCTCCAAAGTGAGACAATACTCACCTCAACATCTTCTCACATTATACGAAAGCATAAGTAAGACCGTGTAAGGTGTACTGCTATCACTTATGAGGCGATTCTACTAAATACCAATTACAAGCTTTGAAGTTGATTGAGTGACTAGACTCTCTTTGACACTCAGCTGCAAAATCTTAGCCACTGGTGTACGGTTGCCTCGTAATCACTTTTTAATCAACCTACTTTTTCCAAAAAGAGAAATTTCTATATTTTACCGCATATATTTCTGGGATTGTGGCTTGGAATTTAATAACTTAACTCCCCCTGTTCACACATTCTCCATTTGCACAGCGAGAGAATAGAATTCTCCTAAAATAGAGGGCGAAGGCATTTATTAGGCTTTAAAATGTTAACATCATTTTTAATGTTCAATTATATTGTAAAATGCATTTTTGCAGTAATCCACTGCACTGTGTTATATACCAGAACGACATTAGAAAAGAGCTTATTGCTTCACCTCATGTCAAGGCTAATATTAGCATTAACATGTTAAACTGTAAGTATTTGTAACCTTGGCCATATTTATTTTATACACTTAATAAACTTATGGGAACTTACATTCTAAAAATAAATCAAATAAAATCAGCTTCACGCTGTATCTCGCGCACAGCAGGGAACCTAGTGGTAAGACACTCCGTTCCCCACTTTCTGCCGAATTCTAAAAATATTATCGTTTATATTATTATTGACAACTCCTGGTCTTTAGTGTAATTTGATTGTTATTCAATGAGAAGTATGGGTCAATTTGTCAATCTAAAATTTAAAAAAATGCTTTATATAACATTTTTTTTAATTCTGTTCGTTATGTTCGTTCGCATATATTAACCTATATGTATTTACGTACATATTCGTACCTAATATCTGTATTTTAAATATATTTTTAATTTTTATTATGAAACGCTAATCAAAACTTTGTGAAATAAAATATCAGAAAAGGAACATCACATCACATTATTTTTTATGCATTATGTATATTATATAGACATTTCATATAAATATCTATATATAAATACATAGTACAATTTTAAAGTACCAAGTGCCGTGTCTAAGGCCAAATCACTCCTCAATTCACGCATACAGGTATAAATAATATTGCGTTTATGTTATAAATATATTAAAAATAATTCATTTTAATATAAAATACATCAGTATTAATAAAATAAAATCCAATTTTCAAATGTACAAAAACCAACCATTGCAGTTGAGGCCGGCGCTGTGGCACAGACGATGATTGTAGGTTCGATTTCCACTCGAGAAAATGTAATAATTTTATTTAATTTATTAATATTTTCATATATTCGCACTGGTAAAACTGACAAGGCAAAGCGCAGCGTTAAATTCGCCACTCAATACACAATCCCTTGAAATTTCAGCGAAGAGTGGGAAACGGAGTATCTTAACACTAGGTTCCCCTTGCCTAACCTGCTGTATGCGGAACACAGAGTGAAGCTAAAAAAAAGTAGTAAATTTTTATACAATTTTATTAAAAAACGGGCGGAACGTTCACCTGTTAGTAAGCCACGTTTTCGATTCATTCGAGTCATTCTGAATGTTTTAACAAAAAAAGCGTTAAATCTTATAAGTTATTTAGCTACCTCTTACGTTGATCGAGTTTAAAATAATATTTTTTTGCGCATTTAACTGGATAGGCAGACACAACCTGAAGTGAAAATGGCAGGTGCTAAACTACAGGAGAACCTGAGTTGAAGACCCAATCGAGTGAAAGTATTTTTTAACATCACGATGTATCCCACACACAACAAGATAGGAGGGGGGAACCTAGTGTTATGGCACTCCGTTCTCCATTTTTCACCGAGTTCCTCTAGAACTCGGTAAAAATGCGTGTTGAGCGGCGGAACACCATAGTGAAGGAAATGGAAATATTTCATTACCTCGAGTGGGAATCGCACCCACAACCTGTCGCGTTTACAGTCACACTTTCTGTCCCTGCACCACAACTGGTCTCAAGCACTTTTTGACAGAATATTTATGAATTTAATTCTTTCTAGTAATATCTAAATGACATTTCAAAAAACTTCCTTTTTTCCTATATTACAACTAGCGGCTCGCCCACGGTTTCGCCCGCTTAAAATACATGATTATTGATTTAATAAGCAGAATTGATTGACAACTATAATGAATTCTAATATGTTTTTTTACGACAGTATCGTCAAAGAATTTTTGATTGTTTTAAATAAAAAAATACGACCATTGTTGATATTTAATATTTATACAATATACATAAAGCGAATTATTTATTATACGTATATATTTTTGTAACTTTATGTTCTTTTTACCTATATAATATACTCTATTAAATGTGCTGATATCAGTGAATAATTTAATTTACTCATTCAGAAACAGCCTTAAATGTTAAATTATTGATTTGAAGGATTCATAATATTTTTTGTAAAATAATTGTAATAATTGCATATTAACTCCTGTACAGTTTTTATATTAGTTACATATATTATATGAACGAACCAACCAAAAAATCTTTGTATTTACTTGATATTTCTTTCAAGATCGTTCTTTATCTCTGTGTTGAATTAATTACGACTTCTTTCAAATGACGATAACTTTTTTTTAATAAACGGATTTTGATGAACTAAACTTTAGTATTTAAGTTGAGTTAAAACAAAGCAATTGGTGAGTAAATCGGTTCAGTACTTTCAGAGAAAAATGTGGACAAAAACATGTCGACGACAGACAGACAAGAAATTCAAAAAAAATCTTTTTGCTTCCTATTATTATTTTTAAGTGTCCCTCTATCCATTTCAGTCAAAATTACTAAATGTACAGACAAAATATTTTTACTGTCTTATTATATATAGAGATACGATGGAATTTAAATATTTAAGTCTGACTTTACCTAAATTATAGACTCTGAGAACACCATTACGTTGAAATTGCAACAAAATTATGTGTCAAAATTTATATTCTAGGTATGTTTTGTAGTATTCTACAGGCATTTTCATTTCAAATTTTACCGCAGTCTTGGGCAAGGAAGCTTAGTTCGCGCGAAGCCGCAGGCCACGATCAGTAAACAATCATATCGGTTTACACAAATGCAAGTTGCGCAAATGATTGCATACAGAGGTTATTCACAAATACTATATAGACCCAGGCCAGTCGAGGCCAGTTGAGGCCAGTCGTGGCGCAGAGGCACAAGATTATAAAGGTGAAAGGTTGTGGGTTCGATTCCCTCTCCAAGAAATGATTTTTTTTCCTTGCTCTGTTAAAGAGGCAAAGCGCGGCATTAAGTATCACCATTCTACACGAAATACCTTTAGAATTTGGCGGAAAGTGTCTGAAGGGGAGGGGAACGGAGTGTCTGAACATTAGGGTCCCTATATCTACAATGCTACATGCTAGGTACAGCATGAAAAAAAACTATATAGATCTTAGACTTATTTGTACTAACAGTTACTTTTGTTTTAAATTGGTAAAATAAATGTTGTAGTGGTATTGACAAGTATTGAAGCACAATCCTTGTGAGTAACGGAGCCCTTGTTTTTAATGTTGTGTAATTTTCGTTTTCTAAGTAGTGATATATAAAATTTGGTATAGGATCCAGCCCACATAAAGTATTTGATATATTTGGGTGGAACGAAGATAATAGGGATCTTTCCCTACGTTTTTAGAAATGCCAAAAATACATAAAAATCTCCATTAGGTAGATTAAATTGTAATAGTGGTAAAAAAAATGTCAAAGATATCAATAAGTATCCCTCTAATTGATTGAATTGTTACAGAAAACATTAAAGAGAGAAACATTAAAATTAAGAAACATTAAATAGGTTAGAAGAGGCCGGTCGTGGCGCAGCGGCACGAGGTGTGACTGCAAAACCGACTGGTTGTGGGTTCGATCCCCACTCGAGGAGATGAAATATTTACTTAAATTTATATTTTGCAGAAAGTGGGGAACGGAGTGTCTTAACACTAGGTTCCCTCTGCCTACCCTGCTGTGTGCGGAATACAGCGTGAAGCTAATTTATTATTTTTTTTAATTTAAATAGGTTAGAAAATTAAGAAACATTAAAGAGGTAAGAGAGATTCTCAAAGGGATTACGCTGAATCTCAGAAAACTTTTAATCTGTAAAAACTTTTTTTAAATGCTTTATATGTCTTCATTTAGCTTTGAATCATATAATAAATAAAAAAATATATTTTTTTACCAATATAAAGAATAGTTATATATAAAGAGTTATTCAAGTTACGACCTAAATAATTAACTATCCACACTTTTTAAAAATCATAAAATTACAAATATAAACAAATATTGAAATTCTCAATATCCAGTGTAAAAATAATGAAAACATAACTTAAAAATTAAAAAATGTACATTTTAAGCTGCAAAAATAAATAGAATATTATTTTTTTCTGTTCGTTTTTATGTTTTCATGTTAGCTAGGGCTTCAACAGTAACAGTTACAACGTGGGCGCAGCGCCCGCGGCAACCATCTCCATGCGAATTATAATTTCAAAATACCATCGATTTATGCGGCCTCTCATCTGAATAAACGCTGGACCATTTTACTTTGTGCTCTACTTATGAAACTCGATGGGCATTCATTTTTTAAACATTTTTTTTAATTCAGGCTCCTTAAAATATTAAGGTTAAAAGTTTGGGAACTTGTGCTAGAAATTAGATTTTGTGCAAAATATTTAACTTTTCCCATACCAATAAACTGGAGTTTAAAAAAATAACAGAATAAAGTAACTTATAAATAATATCAAATAATGTATAGGTTTTATCTATTTTATCTTACACTAAAATATATTTAATATAACGGAAAAAGAATTCAATTGATTAAAATATTATAAAAGCTTCATTAACCTTATAAAACAATAATGTAAAATAATTGCAATGCAAAACACTAGTAGGTACTCGCAGAAAAAATGAATTATTTTTATTGCAAAAACATGGGACTGTGCGGCGCGTCGTCTTTAATTTAAAATATCATTTAGATTTCGAGTTACAGATACAATATTTACTGCTGCTATAATTTCAAAATATAATTTATATTTATGCTTAATCAGATTTAACACCTTAACACTTTTTTTAAGTTACTTATTTATAAAAAATATGTAAATATTATAAAAGGAACCGGCCAAGCGCGAGTCGGGCTCGCCCACCGAGGGTTCCGTACAAAAATTGGAGATCTTGAGCTTTTTCTGAAATTCAAGCTTTACTTAGCCAGAGCCCTTTCACCTGATATGTCACTTGAACTACTTAACTTAACTTAACTTAAGTGTCTAGTTTTCGGATTTTTTCCTGAACTAGTACAACCTGTAGATGCTAGCCAAATGCCTAATTTCATAATTCTAGATTAACCGGAACGGAGCCTTATTAATTTTGATTCCCTTTATAGTGCCGAAATACGCGTTTTTTTTCAGAAAATCATGAGGCCGTAAAATAAAATAATTCTACAAAGCTTAGCGTTATATCACTCAACACGCAATGCCTCAAAAATACGGCGGAAAGCAGGAGCGGGCATAGTGTCTTAATATTAGATTCCCTTTACCTACTCTGCTATACGCGGGAAACATAATTTTAATCTAGAAATTAAGCTAAATTCTCGATTCGGATTCACGAGTTATGTATACTATAGTATAGTAAAATAAGATAACATCATTATTGTTATAGCAGGTACCGGTCTGGCCTGGTCTGGTATGCGGCCGCCCTTATCAGACCAACATGTTTGCCTTCAAAAAGCGTCAGATGACCTCCGATACGAGCAAGGAACTCACGAAACAACTTGTGAACGAGAGTTTGTTACTCGCTAACTATTTATATGCTCGTCGTATGTTTGAGGGAGATTTGCACTGAGTAGTAGATCTTGCGCTTCTTTGTAAAAGGGATTATGTCTATGGGTACGTGTTTATCCTATATTTGATAGGATAGAAACTGTTTTTTTTTGTGTCACGCTGTATCTCGCGCGCAGCACTATAGACTACCTAGGTAGGAAGACAGCCTAGTGTTAAGACACTCCGTTTCCCATTTTCTACAGAATTCAGGAGGCTGTCCGCGATAAGTGGCGGAACTCAACGCCCCGCTTTGCCTCGAAACTTAAGCGAAAAAATGAAAACATTAAATACTTTATTTCCAAGCGGTATTCGAACCCACAACCTGTTGCGTTTACAGTCACACTTTGTGACCCGGCGACGTATATACATATAACGTCGAAAACTCAAATTAAGTCCTACTCAAATAAAATTTTCTTAATAAAATGTAAGGATAATAGTGTGTACATTGAATAACTAGTAACTTAAGTTTTGGGTGGTAATTAAGATAAAGATCGAAAGGAAACATTCGGTTTTTTGTTGATCACTAAATTGATTATTAATAGTTAGAAAAATATAATATTTAATAAACTTTTACGATAAAATAATGTTAATTTAGTCAACTAAAGGGCTTTAAATAAAAACAAACCAAATTCCTGCCATGATCCTTAAACATTTTTTCGCAAATATCACTAACGTACGTAGAATACAAATATTTAACCTTGTATTTACACCATACTATCAATTATACAATAAATTTAAATGGCACAGGAATCCAGGATAGTTTACATCAGAGTGTTCCCAGGGCTCCATTAGCAGCTACAAGATAGCGTGCTCTGAATAGAATCGATTCTTGACGGCCTATCAATATGTCGTTTAGGAGATAAGACGTATTACTTGTTAAACTGTTTGCACACAGCGTTCAGTAAACCTGAATATGCACATTCGATTTTGTTTAATAGAATTTTATCTTTTATGTAAATATTTTTCCATTAAGATTTAATTAAGTTAAGATACATTTTTAGCATTTTTAAAGTGCTATCCACGCTTAGGAAAGAAAAATAGTTTTATTTAACATATAAAAATATATTTTTTTCCTAAGTGTGGTGTAATTCTATAAAATTTTTAGAAGTATTTAATAAGTAGCATTCTCTCTTGTCAGCTGATAATTCCAACTAATGATCTTTGAGTAGCGGAAATTTGTTATAATCTCCTGACAGAGTTGCTAACAACATAAATAAGCGTATATTTAGAATTTCGACGCAGCTTGTTGAGTACGTATGGATTAGTAGTCAGAGCGCTTGGACGGTATCCAAGAGGCGCGGGTTCATATACCGCTACCTAAAAAATTTTATACGTATCTAAAAAGTAAGTTAAGATATATATTTTTTGTGTGTCATAAACTTAATACAGAACGTAATTACCTTAAAAACACTAAATAAATTAAAACTTCAATAATAATCCAATAGTAGTTCCGGAATATACACAACACACAATACAATTTTTCATTCCATTGCTAGTTTCATTACTTAAAAATGATAAAGCACTAACCTCGTGCGTGGTGTCCCCGCGATGTATTCTCTCCTCGGTTTCACGGACACGCTCCGTAATGTTCCTAGTAAGGACGCGGCGGTCGCGGCTTTCACGCACCTTGCCATCTGGGTTCGCGACCACGCACGACGAAACAAGTACTTTAGCACCGGCTGGTGCTATTGTACCTTCTGGTGCGTTTTCCAATGCTGCAAGAGATGATACTTTGTATAAAAATTGTTTAAAGCTGTAAATAGCTATAAAATATTTATATGTCAATGAATGGATAAAATATTTTTTAACATTTTTAAAGTGTTATTCCACACTTAGGAAAGAGTTCAAATTCCGCTACGTTCAAATTTTTATACGTTTTCTTAATAAGAATAGATAAAATTATTGTATAAAAAATATTAAGAGTCAAATTTTTGAGGCCAGTCGCGACGCAGCGGCACAAGCGTGTGACCGTAAACGGGATAGGTAGTGGGTTCCGAGGATTCGATTCCCACTCGAGGAAATGAAATATTTAATATTTTCATTTCATCGCTCTGATGTCGAAGTTGAATTTACGTGTTGATTGGCGGACCACTCCACACGCAATGCCTCCAGAATTAGGCGGAAAATGGGAAATGGAGTGTCTTAACACTAGGTTAGCTCTGTATACTCTGCTGTGTATGATGCAGCGTGAAGCTTAAAAATGAGTGAAATTTTATTAAATTTATATTGTGGGATGATGATGCAATACGATTTGACCTCTAACATTGAATAATGAAATGACAAAAACTAAGAACACTTTGTTCGTTAACCGACACTTTCCCTAAGCATTTTGCTTACTCATTTAGTAGCTAAATGTGTTTGTTGCTATGAAATTAATAAAAAAATACAAAAAAATGGGTATATTAAACCAAATAGAAGTAATTATTCTAAAAGTTCACCACAGTTGCACCAAATTATTGATTTTCGAGGTGTAACTAGTACTAAAAAGGGTGGCATTGCGATACAGATGCAGTGGATACGAGTCAAAAGGATAGAGTAAAAGATAACATGGAAGTTTCAGAATTCATATGAAATACTTGTATTTAATAAACAATGATATAAAATAACAATTTAAAAGAAAATACCTTCAACCGGTGTCCTGGCACCATCTTCTCCTGTCAGCTCAGCATTTTCTTCACCATCTTGGCTCTCTGGTACTCTATGCTATATAAATATAAAAACTAATTAGACACAAAGGTGTGACTGTAACGTGATGATTGTGGGTTCAATACCCACTAGACTTAGAGGGAACGAATTATTACTTATTAATATTTTCATATCTTCGATCTAGCACCAAGATAAAAACCCGGGCACCGTTCTGTCACTCTACACGCTACTACCTAATAAATAAATTTAAAACTCAAATTTTATCCCGAGTGAACACCGAATTCCTCCAATTTTTTTGTCGGGGAACTAAATATTTTACTTACCTCATATCATTTTTATGTTTATATGGGATATAATCTACAGCTCTACTAACTAAAGCTTATTCAACAGAATTTTATAATAACTGACGTTTTGCTTTGAGTAAAAAATATTTTTTTTATTCCTTGATATCGCGTTAAAAGGCGTAAATTGAACACGCTTTACTGATTAATAAAAATTTTGTCCGTACACCTCAGTCCATAAATGTCACACATGCTTGTTTCTATAATAACTGCTACTGTCATATTAAACTTTTTGTAGACATAAAAAAAAATCAGCTGCACGCTGTATCCCGCACACAGCAGGGTAGGCAGAGGGAATCTAGTGTTAAGATACTTCGTTCCCCACTTTCAGCCGAGTTCTAGAGACATTACGTATTGAGTGGCGGCACTCATCGCCACGCTTTGCCTCGACGACTGGCCTCTTGTAGACATGATAATAATATATTTTGTCAGTCGATTGACAAGATTTATATTGTAATTCTACTTTACTAATTCTTATAATATAGGAGTGAGGCTATTAAATACGAATACACCTCATTTTTTTCATTTATAAAATTCATTGTCTTAACCAAAGAAGAAAAGGCTAGTCGTGGCGCATAGGCACAGGCGTGCGAATGTAATCGCGTCAGGTTGTGGATTCGATTCCCACTTGAAGAAATGAAATAGTTAATATTTAGGGTAACCCGGTAGGTGTATTAGATAATTTCCAGGCTCCCTCCGCTGTCCTGCTGCCCTGCTATGACCGAAATACAGTGTGAAGTTAGTTTAAAAAAATCCCAACTTTTTTAAGAAATTTAAAGATCTCTTAACAAAGTTGGGAAAAGTCTAACTAAAAGTATTTTTAAATTTTAATCCATTCGAGACATTATACATAACTATGTAAAACAAACAATTTCATCAGCTGATTATACAAAACGTGACGAAAAAATTTAGCTCTCCACATGCAGTATATCTGATAGGAAAAAAATAAGAAGAACATGACAAGCCATTACAGGGCTTAAAATAATTTAACTATATAACGTAATATACAGAAACAAAAGAAAACTAAAAAGAAGCAAACCTCAGTTTGTTGGTAATTAGTTGTATGCGTGTCTTCATTGACTGAGGTAGATATCTTTGGCCCGGAGTCGCTGAGGATGCGCCCGTCCTCCAGCACCAGCTCGCGCTTCACGCGGGTCGCTATCTGACGCGTCGTCGTCACTTCACTCGTTTTACGAGTTACCCATTCCTCTGCAAATTGAAATACGTATTATAATATATATTCTACTGTATAATTATATGAATGAGGCCAGTCGTGGCGCAGGGGCACAAGCGTGCTAATGGAAAAGCGAAAGGTTGTGGGTCCGATTCTCATTTGAATTTAATTTCTTCGCTTTTTTATTTAGCTAACGAGCGGCGTTGACTTTCGCCAATGCCTCCACAATTTCACAGATAATGGGAAACGGAGTGTCTTAACACTAGTTTTCTTTTGCCTACCCTGATGTGTACGGGATACAATGTGACGTTAAAAAATGTTATATATTTTATAATTTATATTGTTTAAACATTTAGAAATTTAGAAGTCCAGTAAATATAAACGTTTAGCTTCTCTATCTTTACTCTATTTTTACGTCTTATTCGTACTTAAAAATATAAAAAAATATTAAGACTTAAAATTTCACCACTAACTCACCTTCTTTGGTTGTGGCTATGGTCTCGCCCGGTTCAGCCTATTGAAAAAAGAAAAAAAAATATTAATAATAAAATAATGTAAAAATAATAAAATAATGTTTGTAAAAAATATATGATTATCTATATAATTATAAAACATTTAAATATTGAAGAATCTATATTATTTTATGTTCTTTTATTAAACGTTAAATTAAATGTTTGGTTAAAATTAGTAACTAGCGCCATCTCTTACCGAGTAGCTATATGTATCAAAAGCTAAGTTCTCATGCTCCGGTGTATAAGATTTGTATTGTAAAAGTATCCGCGGCCGCCGCTTGATGGCGCCATGTTCACTTAACGTAAAAACTGTCACCATTAAAATACATAAAATTGAGAAACAAGTTTATTCGTTTTATTCACTCACTATAAAATTCTTCAAAGTTTCACTATATGTTTATTAATTTTATACATCACATATAAATTCATAAGATTAATAGTAAACACTCGTTCTTGAGACAGGTTTGTCAATGTAGAATTAATATGGCTATAAAATGTTATATTTATTAACATAATAAAATTACTTAAAAGTATATTTTTATACGATTTTGTCACAAATATTTGTTATTTACACGTTTCAGAACCTAACCGATATTTTGCTGACGGCAAACTAAAAGTAAGCTGGAATATAATTAGCCAGTCGTATGGATTAACATTTTCTTTTGGCAGTCTATTGTAGATAGGGCTGTCACTCTTTTTACCACTTTGCAAAAAAATATAACTGGTTTGTTAAATTCTCATTGATAATTAATTATACTACTTGTCAATGCAAGTTTAACTAAATAATCTTGGTCTTTCTAAGAATCATATTTAAAAAAATATATGTATATTTCTAACAAATTTAATAAACACACAGTAGCAATGCAATCAGAACATAAAGAAAGAATTGAAAATTAATATGTATAACTATTGACTCTGTCTCTACTTGTTACAGAAAATTCAGGAAAACCCTGATTTTTTATATTTAATATCTATAGATATTTTTATTTTTTATAATTTAAACAACGTATAGCTAGGCTAGTATTTCATCGTGAGTTGGTGAATCCGTATACTTTAATTTTGGAAGAACTTAGCTTGAATTCAATTTGATTATTATTTAAAAATAATAAAAAGTATTTTTAACAAAAAAAATCATAAATCGAAAAAAAATAACCGTCTATCCTGCAAAAACTCAAATAAAAATAAAATCATAGATTATTCATCTAATATAACAATATACATATAAAATAATAGTTGTTTTTCCTATATATATAAATGTCATTTAATATGTTTTAAGCAACCCTGCTTCGACACCGCAATACGTATTCCGCGAGCAACAAACGCTTCCGGTAGGATCGCACGACACGACGTGGAGGCGTCGCGTCGCTTCATATTAATTAATATTTAGAGATGTTTCTATAGCAGAAAAGCTGTTTAATCGTTTTAAAAATGGAAAATGTTTTTGATAATAGATTTAATTAACCTTTTTATTCAAATGAATACTTAAAAGTTGCGTAATATAGGCTTATTATTTATTTGTAGTAATTAATATTTTTAAATTTTTACCATAAAGAAAATGATTCAAAATCATTTTTTCATGAAATACTATTATTTTTGTAGAGATTAAGATTGCATTGTTTTTCGTATCTACGGTAAATAATGAAATATTTAAAAATCGTTTCTTACAGCCATTATCTTCATATAGTCTCACGAACAAATTTTACTCCTCTATGACACATTTCTTTAGTAAGTAGCCCTACAAATGTAGTACGTTTGTAGGGCTATGAGAACTTTCCAAATTCAGATAACTTCATATTGTTTGTTAATTTCAACATATTTAAAAAAGAGTTACAAATTCTTTTGTATATAAATATAATACGAGCATATCCTATAAGATGAATAAAATATTGTTATAATTAAATGATTAGGTATACCTATTATATTATTCATCTGTTATTAATTCGTAATTACTTGAAAAACTGAATAAAATTAGCAAATACATAAAAGTAATATAATTTAATATATATTTAAAAATAGATAATTTTAATAATCTTTAGGCAGAGCATGCACACATAAGGGAATAAAGAATGACGCCAACGACATCGATACAGAAAGTTTTCCATTTGCGAACCAAGTGACGACAATTTGGAGAGAAACTAACACGTGTAAGTCAAAATGCACCCAATAAACTATTGGTATATAAATATAAATTGGTCATCATGCTTA
Source organism: Heliconius erato x Heliconius himera (assembly GCA_013421005.1). Taxonomy (NCBI): domain Eukaryota; kingdom Metazoa; phylum Arthropoda; class Insecta; order Lepidoptera; family Nymphalidae; genus Heliconius; species Heliconius erato x Heliconius himera. The sequence continues at coordinate 16,250 of JAATLQ010034647.1, forward strand.
AAAGTTATATAAGTTAAAATGTCAAAAGAGTTAAAAGCAAGCAAAATAAAAGCTACAATTAATTAGTAACGCAGTTTCCGCTGTGTTTGAAACGGCTTAACATTTATGTGAATGGAAAAAGGCCAAAAACTAGAAACTCTTAATTTCTTAAAATATTGCTATTCTGCATCTATCTGTTTAATGGAAAAATATAATGTGTTTGTTGACGTTATATTTATTCTTGAGTGATGCATGGACGTAGTGGTCCGTGCCCATTCCAGAATAGTTTTGGGTCCAACCAAAAAAATTAATGCATTTTTGTTACAAAAAATTAACACCGAAAAATATTAAAAATATCTTTACACGAACCGATCTATTTAATGCTATAGTCCCCTTGAAAAAAACTATCTACATACGTATGCCTGCATGACGTTGATGTTTTTTAATATTTACTAATAATCTATTACATATTGAGGCCAGTCGTGGCGCAAAGGCACACATGTGTAAACGCGACATTTTGTGGGTTCGATCCCCACTCGAGTAAATGAATTTATTTAAATTTATATTTTCACTCCTTCGCTCTGGTGTAGAAGCAAAACGCGGCATTGAGTTCCACCATTCAACACGAAATGCCTCTAGAATTCGGCGAAAGTTAGGGACCGAAGTATCTTAACACTAGGTTCCCTCTGCTTTCTCTGCTGTGTCTGGAATACAGCGTGAAGATCTTAATCTATTATATAATTTCTAAATATTTGAAATGTTTGTGAGGCCAGTCGTGGCGCAGGGGCACAAAGAGTGACTGTTAATCGACTGGTTGTGGGTTCGTCCCACTAGAGGAGATGAAATATTTACTTAAAATTGATATATTTCCATTTCTTCGCTCTGGTGTCGAGGCAAAGCACGGCGTTGAGTTCTCCCACTCAACACGCAATGCCTCCAGAATTCGGCAGAACTCGGCAGAAACGGAGTAACTTAACACTAGGTTCTCTCTGCCTACCCTGCAGTGTGCGGGATACAGCGTGAAGCTGATTAACTAAAAATAAGTATTTGTCACTGGCCGCGCCCTTGAAGCGGCCATCGCAACGCATCGCACCGAGGCCGGTGCATTGTGATGCACGCTAACTTATTGTTCATTGAATTGGGTCACGGCTCAAATGTTATCATTTAACGTAAACAACGGTGCAGGAAGTGTATGTGGAGATGAATCTTGTACTATACTATTAATTTTCTCAGCGCTAGACGCCCACGCCCTTGACTTGTGGGCGTTGAGGCCGTTGTGGTATGCGAAATTAGGTGCGAAATATTTAATTATAAAAATTATTGATAAATTATTAATAGATATTCAAACGCAGCTTTGCTCGCTTTAACTTATTTTATATTATAGCCAAAAGTTCATATATTTTTTAATTAAAATTATCCTATGATATCTATTTCTGATACTTCTTAGATAATGTGTACAAAGATAATGTGCATAATAGGTATTAGTACGATGTTAGGTTTACTAATAAATTTACAACAATTAATACAACACTGATCAGTTATTAATAATAAATATATGAAAAGCTAAGTGATGAGTCTCTACTCCCTCCGTCCCATAAAACAGCAATACAATAGACTAATATGACTATAGCCTGACCCAAAGTTAAAGAATTTTATCCGCATTTGCAGATTACGTCCGGTCATTCGATACTACGCGTAATACAATGTATGTGCGTATGTATATATGTATGTATGTATGTATGTATGTATGTATGTATGTATGTATGTATGTATGTATGTATGTGTGTATGTATGTTTGTATGTATGTACATATAACGATTGTGCATTAATTAACCTGTGCTTATTGTTGCAACAACCTTCAACCCCGTCGACCGCCTGCGGTTGCGAGAATCAATATCAATGTAGGGTAACCAAAATTTTTGCTAACGAAATGTTTATGAGTATCGTAACCTGAGACCTCTGCTTCCATTAAGATACTTTTCCCATTTTCCAATGAATTCTGGAATTAATGCGTGTTGAGTGGCGGAACTCAACGCCGCGCTTTGCGTCGTTACCAGAGCGAGGAATTGTAAATATTAAATGTTTCATTTCCTCGAGTGGGAATTAAACCCATAACTTGTGCTCCTACGCCACGAAATGAAATACCTCTTATGCATTTTTAAAAATTAAAGACATTATACCATATCCAAAAAAAATCTTTGTTATGTAATATTTAATATTAAAGAAATCTGTTAACATTTTTATTTTTAATCAAACACAAAATCATTACATAATATCGTCTTTCGTTAAAATGAATAATAATACAAACACTATTCTATCATAACTTTGCATTAATACTATTTTTATTTTATTTTTGGTAATATTAACTTCGTGATCCATTACTTCTTCATGCTTTTTACAAAGCAGTTAACACATTTCGCAATACAGCTACCGTTTACTAAAAAAAAATGATTAAATAATTTAGTTCAATAATAATAGGTGTTCAAACATAATATTATTATGACAAATGCAACAATATCGTTTTTCAATTTCGAATTTTCAAAACTGTTCCAATTTTCCTATAAATTCAATAAAAAGTTAAAATTAAATTTAAGATTAAAAGAAAAAAATACGTAAATAAAAATAATATTATAGATACTAACACTAATACTAATATAGGAGTATACGGAGTTAGTACCTAATAATATTTTTCAGAGAAAGAGAAAAACGAATTAAAGCGTTTATGCCTTTTAAACTTGCAAAATAAGCGACGATAGTCACGAATTTTGTTCAATATTTACAATATGAGAATGATTTTTTGTTTAATTTCTTAAAGTAATATCATTTTTAAAAAATGTAAACTAAAACTTAACAATGTAAGAAAAATAATCGTAACGTTTATTATAACAAATAAAAAAATCAGCTACACGCTGTATCCCGTACACAGCAGGGTAGGCAGAGGGACCTAGTGTCAAGACACTCCGTTCCCCACTTTCTGCCGAATTCTGGAGGCATTGCGTGTTGAGTGGCAGAACTCAACGCCGCGCTTAACCTCGACACCAGGGTGAAGAAATGGAAATATTAATTTAAGTAAGGGGATCGAACCCACAACCAGTCGGTTTTACAGTCACACTTTGTGCCGCTGCGCCATGACTGGCCTCTAACAGATTTATTATAACACATTGCAATTTAACAATTTTCCTTAAATTACAAATGCAATTATAATGCAATTTGTTCGGAGTCTAATAAACTATGTAAAGACACTTATATAACATCAACAGATCATATTTTATTTGTTTAAATTTTTCTACATTTTCCGCATACCATATCGATAGTATTTACCTATACAAATATATCTAGGTAATTTTATTACATCGATAAAAAAGTGTCACACTCAAAAATTCGATCTCCAATTTAAATATATAAATGTTAAAAGAATTGAAAAAAAAGATTCCGACGAATTGAAAATCTCCTTTTTTTTGAAAAAAGGTTAAAAATAGAGCAAAATATTACAGTAGGTTTTTTAAAGTAACTATTATAATTTCATTGACATATTATATGAAATTAAAGCGCGAAAATTCGAATTTTAAGTAAAAGAAATATGAATTTCAGATTAAAAAGTACAAATTAAGTGTAAGATAAAAAATATAATGCAGTTTTTTTTTTAAAACCTATTTATGCCGCCTTTGATTTTTATCATGAATTTATGAATTATATGGAGAAATAATAAATTAAATATAACCAATATTTAATGTTAGATTGTCGGTCGATATCTGTATCTTTTGTTTGATGGACTAGTCCTCTAAAGGAGATCAACCTCAAATTCATCTTGCCATCTTACACGCGATCTTGCACGATCATTTTAAAACTTAACTATAATTTTCATATAATAGATTTATTATACAGGTAAAATATCTCCTATTTAAATTTTGTTATTACTATTGTATCTTATTACAGGTTCAACGGCACAAACGTGCGACTGTAAATGCGTCGGTTGTATTGAAAACATAATAATTGAAAACATGTTTTCAATTCCTCGCTCTGGTAGCAAGGCAAAGCGCAGGGTTGAGTTCCGACACTCAACATGTAATGCCTTAAGTATTCGGCGTGGAATGTAAATGGGGAACACATTGTCTAAACACTAGTTTCCCAGGTTCCCTCTGCCTACCCTGCTACACGCGAGACACAGCGTGAAGCTAAAAAAAAACAAATGATTCCGCGACCAACGTCGGTCTTCGCTTTGTTCTACGTTCAATAGCTAATCAATGTTATTCTGACGTATGTATATTCGTAATGACTCAGAAATACGGCTATATTGGTGCACTAACTCGCCTGGTATGCCTTTCTGGGTACAATTATAATTAGAGACTTTATGTTAAGCCGCAAAGATGACTTATTTGTTATTAGTCATCTATTGGAAAATAATTACAATAATATAACCTGTGTCACGTTAATAGATACGATAATCAAATTTTAATAAAAAAAAAATTAAAAATTAGCTTCACGCTATATCCCGCACACAGCAGGGTAGGCAGAGGAAACCTAGTGTTAAGACACTCCGTTCCCCACTTTGTGCCGAATTCTGGAGGCATTGCGTGTTGAGTGGCAGAACTCAACGCCGTGCTTAGCCTTGACACCAGAGCGAAGAAATGGAAATATAAATTTAAGTAAATATTTCATTTCCTCGAGTGGGGATAGAACCCACAACCGTCGCGTTACAGTCACACCCTTGTGCCCCTGGGCCACGACGGCCTTACACTTAAAATATGTAATAATAAAATATGTAATAAAAATAAATTTAAAAAAATTAAATTAAAAAAAAATTAAATTAGCTTCACGCTGTATCCCGCACACAGCAGGGTAGGCAGAGGGAACTTAGTGTTAAGACACTCCGTTCCCCACTTTCTGCCGAATTCTGGAGGCATTGCGTGATGAGTGGCAGAACTCAACGCCGCGCTTAACCTCGACACCAGAGCGAAGAAATGGAAATATAAATTTAAGTAAATATTTCATCTCCTCGAGTGGGGATCGAACCCACAACCAGTCGGTTTTGCAGTCACACCTCGTGCCGCTGCGCCACGACTGGCCTCCTTAAATAAATTTAAAATATATTATAATTTTAATAAATTTAATTTTATAATCGTATTAAGTGAATGCTAATGTAAACAAATAAAACGATAACATGAGTACTATTCAAGTATGCATATGTATATACTATATTTCAGTTTCCTATATATTTGCTTCCACCTAGAATTATTATTATGGATGATGATGCTTCACGCTTTATCCCGTATATAGCAGGATAGGAAGAGAGTAGGTTATCCCGCGCTTTGCCTCTCACCCAGATACAGGATAGGAAAATAATAGACTTAATTAGAGTAGATTGTGATATAAATATTAACTCAGTTGGTGTAATTTGAACCCACTACGCATGGAGACCATCTAAGACTGATCACGAAATAACGTGATAATGATGTGATTATTCGTTTATAAAAAATATTTACATCGATGTATAATATGTTTCGGAAAATATTCATACCCAACACTAAACTGACTTTAGGCCTCTGTGTCCATATTTATGAAAATAATTTCATTATGATGTAAATGTATGTACATTTTGTACTCAAACGTTATGCCACCGTTAAACTCATAGGACCTGTTTACCTTGTTTTGCTTATTTTTGAATTAATTATTATTTAATCAATATTCGTAAAGATTTACATTATTACGTAACAAGGTAAATACATAGAACTAATCTGACGTTTGCTAATGATAGCGAACTTTATATAAATATTTTCCTACATATCAAAGAATGCCGATACAATGTTCCTAAGGTAAATAAATTAAACTATAAATATTTTTTCCATTTCTGCCTAAAAGAATACATAGAAAGAAACTAGTGTCAAGTCACACTTTGCCGCCCGTTTCCGAGATATTGTGTAATAAATGGTGAAATCAAAACCTCGCTTTTGTCCCCGGAATGGAATCGAACTCACAATCAACACTGACGCCATCTTATTGCATGACGATTGTCTGACCGATAAATTACCTATCGTTTTCAATCAATTAATTCAAAAATACATAAAAAAATCTATTTATGATGTTTTATATTCATTCATCATTCATTTCATTCATCATCAGCCTGTCCTACTCCACTGCTGGACATAGGCCTCTCCAACTGCGTGCCACTGAGCTCTATCTTCAGCTCTTGACATCCGGCCGATGTCAGTCACTTTACGAATGTCGTCACTCCATCTAGCTGGAAGACGTCCCACATTACGCTTGCCGAGGCGTGGTCTCCACACTAAACGCGTTTACTCCAACGGTCATCGGTTCTGCGACAAATGTGACCAGCCCCCTGCCACTTCAGCCTGCTAATCCTTCGGGCTATGTCGATAACATTGGTTCTCTGTCGGATTACTTCATTTCGAATTCGATCCTTCAGAAGTATTCCAAGCATAGCCCATATGTAAAGTATATAATATTTATAACCAAAATACCTTACATTATTTATTTTGTTATCTACTAACGTTAGCGTTATTTAAATATGTACGGTTATTTGGTAGCACCTTGGGGGCGGGGATCGCGTTGCGGCTGACTCACTGACACGCGAGATGTGTTCGTTGAAGCGCAACAATTATGAAAATAACTTAATGACTAGGAAATATTGGAATATATTTTATTATATTATATAGATAAGATAATATTAATATTTAGTTTATTAACTGAATTATTTTGATTTATAGGATTACACAGAGAACTTCTTAGTGTAAAGTACTAAATGATTTTTCAGATCTATTATTATTACGGTTATGGTGTTTTTGTTTTGGCACAATCTATGTATGGTTATGGCAGTCGAATAAAACAATATTCTACCAAGTTCGTTGTTGATCGAGAAAAAATGTTATATACTGTTAATATAAAAAATACATTTATGAAATAATAATATGTATTTCGTTTATTTTTATACAAGGGTTACCCTTTTAATGTACGAATGTATATATACGTTGCTTAACCAGTTTTTACCATTTCGTAAATAATAGCACGTTTTACCGCATTCTTTAATTATGCAATTTTTTTTTTTATATAACACTTTCAGTACATAGGGTACATGGATGCCTTGTTTGTTTGACTAAAATATAATTTATTTTTAGCAGTAGATATTATTGGTTATTTATTTCTAGAAAATTTAACAACTACATATGTGTCTAATTAAATATACATATATATTTATTTCTTTTTTTTAGCTTCACGCTGTTTCCCGCATATAGCAGGCAGACAGGTGGAAACTAGTGTTAAGACACTCCGTTCCCCCACCTTCCGCCGAATTTCCGAGGTATCATGTGTTGAGTGAGAGAACTCAACACCGCGCTTTTATACCAGAGTGGCGAAAACATGAAAATATTAATAAATAACCAAAAGAACCTAGGTATCTATAGTGTAACACGATAGTTACGGAACCCTAATCCCACGAATATGCTGACGGATCAAGCTGATGGAAGATTCCCAGGCGACCGCTCCGCGATTTCCCCGTATTAGCCTTTCAATGCCCCATTGTTTTAATTTTCTTAGTTTATTATTTGTAATACATTTTTTAACACTCTTTATTCCCACTTCGATTAAAGCAGTCCTTAGCTTTAAGATATTATTGTAATAATCTAAAATTAATAAATAATTAATAATTATTC
>JAATLQ010034648.1:0-23899 GCA_013421005.1 Heliconius erato x Heliconius himera
CAACGGTAGATAACTGTGTAGGGTGGTGGTGCGATTCACCATTGAGGTATCTATTGGTATACATTACAGTCACAAATAATTACAAACAGATAATTAAAAATCGTTGTAATAGTTCATAGTAGTGCCTTTAATTAAAATACTTCTCGAACATACTTTTATTTTTTTTATTAAGATTTTTATTATTATTTACATTTGTTTAATTATTTTGATACAAAATCGTATAAAAGTTAAATAGAAACGAGTCTTATAATGTTACCCGGGAACCTACGAAATCACAATACGAAATAAATAAGTATTTAGAAATTATTTGTAAATAATATTGATAATTTTATTAATTATGTTAATATCAAATCATGACCATTAATTATAATACTTCTCGAATATACTTTTAATTTTTTTATTAAGTATTTTATTATTATTTACGTTTGTTTAATTATTTTCAAAAACAAGAGGGACACTTTGAAAAAAAAATCTAGCTATCTAATAAATAAGTAGAGAAATGAAACGATAAATGTGAGTGATACTTTACACAAGTGTATTCCTAAGTGTTGCGTTAATATAACATCACTTCACCGCCGTTAGCTACATACCTACGCTAGTTGTTGGGACTAGATTTCTTGATGAAGCGTGTGCGACGTTGCCGCTTTGACAAGTAAGAGTGTGCGTATGTGTGCGTGTTTATAATATTCTTCGCAAATGGTGTTTTATTTTAAAACGATGATTTTATTATTTATTTTGTTAAAATAAAAAAAAATAGACTTTTATAAAGTAAGTAGTTAAAACTGTGATTTCATTTAAAGTGATGCTTACTCTTCCACTCTGTATAACAAACAGGCATTCAATAGAAATTACAAACATTTTTTTCATCATTCTTACAAAAGTTCTTCTACCAATACGTATATTTTTATGAATAAATTGAAAGTAACAGAACACGACTAAGGTAAAATCTGTTAATAAATATATCTTTTGTGCTCTCCCGTTTACACTTCTGATCTGATCTACAGCGTCTTTCCATTAAAAATTGTAAACATTTGGAAGATTACGTCGAATTTATGCGAACTGAGTTTTAACATAATTTACAGTACAATTTTTTTTTCTTTTCAGATTTACGTTTAATCTATCTATCTATCTTCTATCTATCTATATATCTATATATATATATATAAAAGGACTTGTGCTGACTGACTGAGGTAAGACGCACGCAGAGCCGTGACCGCTGATGGTAGAAACGTGAAATTTGGGCAGATGTTTATTTTCATATTCTGGACATCCACTAAGAAGGGAATTTGAAAAATTTTAACCCTAAAGGCATGAAATAGGGGTTGAAAGTTTGTATGGAAAAAAAATTTAATCTGTACCGATATTTATAAAATTTGAAATTCATACTCTTAAAAATATTTCATTGAACACGTGTTTCATGGTTTTTAAGAATTCACACCCTAAGGGTTCAAATAAGGCGTTGAAATTTCATATGGAAAAATCTTTAAATTGCCACCGATTTGTATAAAAATTTAAATTCAGACTGTTAAAAATATTTTATTGAACACGTGTTTCGTGGTTTTTTTAGAATTCACTCCTAATAAGCGGGCGAAGCCGCGCGCGCTCTCTAGTATCTATATATATAAAAGGACATGTACCTGACTGACTGAGGTAAGACGCACGCACAGCCGTAACCGCTGATGGTAGAAACGTGAAATTTGGACACATGTTTATTTTCATAATCTGGACAACCACTAAGAAGGGAATTTGAAAAATTTTGACGCTAAAGAGATGAAATAGGGGTTGAAAGTTTGTATGGAAAAAAAATAATCACCACCGATTTTTATAAAATTTGAAATTCAGACTCTTAAAAATATTTCATTGAACACGTGTTTCATAGTTTTTTAGAATTCACTCCCTAAGAGTTCAAATAAGGGGTTGAAAGTTTATATGGAAAAATCTTTAAATCGCTACCGATTTTTATAAAAAATTAAATTCATACTGTTAAAAATATTTTATACAACACGTGTTTCGTGGTTTTTTAAGAATTAACGCTTAAGGGTGCAAATAAGCTGGCGAAGCTGCGCGCGCGCACTAGTCTTCTATATATATAAAAGGACATGTACCTGACTGACTGAGGTAAGACGCACGCACAGCCGTAACCGCTAATGATAGAAACGTGAAATTTGAACAGATGTTTATTTTCATAATCTGGATATCCACTAAGAAGAGAATTTAAAAATTTTAACCCTAATGTGATGAAATAGGGGTTGAAAGTTTGTTTGAATATTTTTTTAAATCGGCACCGATTTTTATAAAATTTGATTCAGACTCTTAAAAAGATTTCATTGAACACGTATTTCATAGTTTTTTAGAATTCACCCCCTAAGGGTTCAAATAAGGGTTTGAAAGTTTATATGGAAAAATCTTTAAATCGCCACCGATTTTTATAAAAATTTAAATTCAGACTGTTAAAAATATTTTATTGAATACGTGTTTCGTGTTTTTTTTAGAATTCACTCCTAAGGATGCAAATCAGCGGGCGAAGCCGCGCGCGTCCACTAGTCGCATATAGCAGAGTATATAGTGATTTGACACTGCGTTCTCCGTTTTCTTCCTGAATTGTAGACATTGCGTGTTGAATGGCGAAACTCAATGTCGCAAGCTAGTTATAAAAGATCGTGATCGATTATAACTAGCTTGTATAATATAAACAATGTTCTGAATGGAATTTCATTCACGGTCATAATGTTCTATAGAAAAAAAGACACGTCTGAATAGCGCCATGACAGCCAGAAGAGCGTTAATAATCTTATGGATTTTATACAATAAATTATTATTTTCTTTTAATCGTATAATTTGACAGATGGATTTGATAGTAATATTATTGGTCTATATATAATATCTTATTATATATTTATATAAGTTTGATAAATGGAATTGTAGAAGTTTTTACACTTCTATGTCATGTCACCATCCTGACTTTAAAATATATGAAAAATATTTTTTTTTGTTTCAAAATTGTACGTATAAATTAAATATATTGTTTTATTTTTTGCTTTATCTTGTACCCTGTACATGAAAACTAGAATGTACTAAGAACATTCCGTTACCCTTAGAACACTTGTGTTCTCCACTTTCCGTCGAATTGTGAACACATTCCGTGTTGAGTAGCCGAACTCAACGCAACGCTTTGTCTCGTTACCAGGAACAGGAAATGAGATTGTAAAATATTTAATTTCCTCGAGTGGAAATCGAGCCCACAACCTGTCGCGTTTACAGTCTACAAAAATGTATGTAATTATCTAGTATTTTCAACGGCGAAACCGACCAGGACCTGGTCTGTTTCCAGGAGGCGCGGAGCGGCGAGGAGGTGATTTCATGGAAGTGGATGTCGCCGTTGACATCCACTTCCATGAAATCAATGCAGTCCTCTGTTACATTAACAGCTCAGAATTTAATGCCGATTAAGAAATTACCATGTATGTTCTGATTTGATTTGAATTGTTAAGGTAATATTATAAAACAAAACAAAATAAATTATGAAAATTATTTAAAAAAAACGACCTTAACACTTAAAGGGTTTCATTGTAAATGATTTCATACCTCGTTCAAGCTTTTATATTAATAGAAATAAATTAATAGAAAAATCAACCGAGTGGTCACTTTTAGTCGTAAGATCACTGGACAACACGATTTCATCGTCATCCATATTGTTCTCATTATCAATAATTGAAGTGCTCGGCTGTACATCCGCAAGAGATGCAGTCGACTCTTCCTGTAAATAATTCAATAATAAATATAATTACATATGTAATAGGTAACATAAGAAAAGACAAGACAAAATGCGAAAGAGTATAGGATAAAAACCGAATAGATGCCGCATTTTTCAAAATAATAGAATTATAAAATACTAATAAAATTTATATTTGTTCGGAATAATGCCCCAAGGAAGACTATCCGTAGAAAGAACTATAGTGTCCATCTTTTTGGTACGGATATCCACTTTTTTTGCAAAGTAAGTGAAAACTATTCAACAAATTAAAACTGTTAAAACAATATTTAAAAAAATTATACAAGCATTCAGCAGCTTGAGCCTCTGCGCCATGACGATAAACATATCGTAAAGTTAACTGTAAAATTATACCTAAAAAGTACAATATAATATTTTTTGTATCACGTAAATTATAAGTTATGATATAGAAAAAAACGGCAACAATATTTTCTCATACCTCTGTACCTAAATTATATATTTCTTCAATAACTATAATAACCTTAGTATAAATCGAGTATGACCGCGACTTTCAAGTTTTTTCTTATGAAAGAAACTTCCAACTTTCTTCGCAAAGAATTCGTAATGAAATATAATATTTAGTTAATTTCAGTCTTAGCTGAAAAGAATTTCTAATAATATTATGTTTAGTTTGGAGTTTGTTCACCAACTTTTGTGTTAAAGCATTACTAAACAGTGTCAAATTTCGATCCAACAGTCAGACAATCTGCTAAGTCCAGAACTTAGTTCAACAACACAATTTAACTTTGTAAATAAATATATACATATATTTAAATGAAACTCGACTGACAGTAGTGGGTTCAATTCCCGCTCAAGAAAATAAATTATTATTTAATAATATTTTTATGTTTTCACTCGGTAACACGGCACAGCGCAGCATTGAGATCCGCCACTCTATCCTGCTATTCAAAAAAATACGGGAGACATTAAAAATAAAAGAATTATATCTGTTCTATGATTTAATTACAAAAATATATTTATAGTACTTTTCCGTATTAGCAATATTCAAGCTTTTGGGTACATTTGATGATTTTTCGGTGTTAATGTTCTTCGTTGTTAATGTTAATGTTGTTGTTGTAAAGTTGTCTTTTATAGTCGTGACTGAAACAAATAAAAGCATGTGTGTTATTAAATAATATTATATCAATTATATTTTATGCACGTAATTGGAATTGAATCTCATCCCCTTTTTAAAAATATTTAATTTATATACATATTTTCATTTTTTAAATAAAGCTTGGTAAATATATAATGAAACTCTTTATTATACTGAAAAAATAAGGTAATGATAATAAAAAATAAATAGAAAAAAATATTAATAATAAAAAGGAAATAAAAGTATAAAAATACAAAGTACAATAGGCAGCCTCATTATATATCTCGGAATTAGATATCACTATATCTAATTTCGAGGCCGTCCACAGCAGTGGCGCAATGGCACAAGTATATGACCGCTCGAGGAAATTAAACATTTATTTAAATTTATATTTTCATTTCTTCATTTTGTTGTAGAGGCATAAAGCGCGGCGTTGAATTCCGCCACTCAAGACGCAATGCCTCCAGAATTCAACGGAAAATGGCGAACGGAGTGTCTTAACACTAGGTTCCCTCTGCCTAATCTACTATATGCGGGATACAACGTGAAGAAATAAAATCGACTAACATATTTTTTAATTATGTCTCATCGCTTTAAAATTTTATATAGGTTAAGAAGAGTCAATCTAAATTAGACTACCCTACCTCATCTCCTCTATGTATAGCAAGGATCATGTCATAATCGTTAGAGCCGATATTAATGTTGGCGCGGCCGTCAGACCCGACTGTTATAGTTTTTCCTGTACAACCGTTGTCCCTCTTTTCACCGGATATGACGTCACAGTATCTACCAGCTGGTAGACAGGTCTAAAAGTATGTGGCGATTAACATAGTGTAGTTAAATAGAAAATATTACTACAATATTTAATATAAGTATTACTATTGATGCCGTCGTGGTGCAGGGGCACAATAGTATGGCTGTAACGCGACGGTTGTGTGTTCGATCCCCACTCGGAGAATAAATTATTATTTATTAATATTTTATTAAGCGCGGCGGTGAGTTCCACGATTCAACACGCAATTTCTCGAAATTTCGGCGGAAAGTGGGGAAAGGAGTGTCTTAACACTAGGTTCCATCTGCCTACCCTGCTGTATGCGGGATACAGCGTGAAGCTAATTTATTTTTATTTTTTTATTCTTATAACTCTATATTCTAAAAGATGGTTTGTATAAAAGGCCTAAAGTTATATATAAGACAACGATGTGAGTGTATACAATTATGCAACTTTTTTTTATATAAATGTAATACTGTGGTGTATAAAGTATATTTATTTTGTATATTATTATTAATAATAAACTTATTTTATTAACTTTTACCCAACAGGAAGTTAATATTGACGCTATTATGGTGTAATTATTTAGTATATAAAATAAAGAATAGAAAAGAAGAAAAATATTTTCATTCCCTCGCTTTGTTAACAAGACAAAGCGCAGCGTTGAGTTACGCAACACAACACTCATTAAGTCTCGAAAAGTGGGCGACGCGTAAGGAAAAAAATGTATAAACAAAAAGAAGTCCAGCTTTACCTGTAAATTCTGGTTCAAGTTCCAATTGTCATTATTAAAAGCAACAAAACCTTGGCCGCCACGACAGAAAGCAATCTGACTGCTACCATTATCCCACCAATCGTTGATGCCGGTGGTACCAGCGACATTGCGGAAGGCTACCATAGAGTAGATCTGTCGCCATCTGTGTTCGCATATCCAGCCGTTTCCACAGGTGTTGTCCTGCAAAGTAAAATTATATTTTAACTTATTTTAATGATATGTTTAAATCATTTATAGAGGCCAGATTGTGGCTCTAGGGCGCCAGGGTGCGACTGTAAACTCGAGAGGTTATAGGTTCAATTATCACTCTAAATACCTCTTAAAAAAAAAACAGCTTTATGGTGTATCACGCACACAGCACGGTAGACAGAGGGAACTTGGTGTTAAGACACTCTCTCTGCGCGCTACACCAGACCGAGGAAATGGAAATATAAATTTAACTAAATATTTCATATCCTCGAGTGGGGATCCAACCCATTTCCCGTTGCGTTCCCAGTTCCAGTTCGTGTCCCAGGTCGTGGCGCAGAGGCACAAAGTGTGACTGTAAAATCTACTAGTTGTGGGTTCGATCCCCACTCGGGGAAGTGAAATATTTATTTACATTTATATTTTCATTTCTTCACTCCGGTGACGAGGGAAAGCGCGGCGCTGAGTTCCGCCACTCAACACGTAATGCTTCGACGGAACCGGTACCGCCGGGCAGAATTCGGCGGAAAGTGGGGGACGGAGTGTCTTAACACTAGGTTCCCTCTGTGTGCGCGATACAGCGTGAGGTTGATTATTTGATTATTTTCAATTATACTGTCATTGACATTACGAAATATAAATGCATAAATCAATATAATATGTTGATAGGTATCGATGTGGGACCGACCAGTATGAATTAAGTATTTTAATTTCATCGCTTTGGTAACAAGGCGGCGTTGAGTTCCAACACGCTGTCTCGAAAATTGGACGGAAAGTGGGTAACGAAGTGCCGTAACACCAATTCCCTTTGCCTGCCTTGCTAAATTTATAGATGCATAAAGGTACAGTATAAATATAGTCAAATTAAGAAATATAGACACATTTTTATATACTTACAGAGTTAATAGAAGGAGATACAATATTGCCACTACTATCCATAGGAGGTCCAGCTTCAGTATCATGGAAGTCGAAGCTACTCATCAACTGAGGTACACCATATGGATGAGCCAACATGAACGCGATAGCTCCTTTGTACTGCCTAGAGCGTTTGTACGTCAATATGTTACCACCAGCGCCGTGGCCTCGTTGGTTGTCGTGGTTGTCAATGAAGGTTAGAGCATCGACTGACGCTAGAAGACCCCATTGTGGGCCCCAGTTTACTAACCATCTGTGATGAAACGAATTTTTTTTTTACCATATTGTGTAATTTAATTGAGTACATACAAATATTTAGAAGGGTTTACAATATCTTTATTAGGCTATCGTGGAACAGGGGCACAAGGAAATAACTGTAACGCGACGATTGTGGTTTGTTCCCAATTCGTGGAGAACGGAGAGTCTTAACCCTAGGTTGTTGTAGTAGGTGTATTCCCAATACAACATGAAGATAATTTTTAAAATGTCTTTATGAAATCAGGACAATACGCACTTTATCTTTTTACCAAAATGATGGAAATGTAATAAAGTAAGCAACTATAAAGGGGATCCAGTTTAAATTGATATTTATATGTTCAATGATGTTAATTGACTTTATAGAATAACATTTGTAGAAAAATATTCTATTTCTTCAAAGTCTATGAACGTTTTATACTTGAAAGGATTTACTAGATTTCCGAATATTCTTGTAAATGATATTATTGTAGAAACTACTTTCTGCATATAAAAACTTATTTGGAATTATTTGTCTTCATAGAAGTTTCAATAATGTTTAAAGCATTATTAGTAATAGTTGCCTTACTGGAATTATGATATTTTTTTAATGTAGCTATTAACATAGACTTACATACAAAAAAGTCTCATTCCATTCTTAGTATTACATAAATCTTGTCTTACAAGTCTTATTCAATTACGAAGCTAAGCTGCATTGTTTAATTGGTATTGGAACACCAGTCGCAACAAATATTTAATGTATTCAAATCATTAAAATATGTATATATACTCAAAAAATATATACACTATTAAATAAATAAATTTGTTAGTATGTATATTTCTATCAAATATATAGCTTGAAAGAAAACTGTTACCTAAGTTGATTCTGTCCTGAAAAGGCACGACTCAATTCCAAACCAAATCTGAATTCGGTGACAGCAGCTAGAGGTGTATATTCGTCCTTGGTGATCGCTTCGCCACCCAAGTCGATGACTTCCTGGTAAATGTAGGGACGAGCGTTGGATGGGAAACCGTGATCGGTGTTCAAGTTCCTTAATCTGTTGTAGATAACGCTAAGGTCACCAGGCCACATGTGTTTTGCGGCGTCGATTCTGTAAATAATGTTTTGTTTACGTTAAAGTGTCAATATTTTCGGAAAATGAAGGAGTGTCCTAATACCGGATTCTTTCTGTATATTCTCTTTTTCCTAATGAGAATAATAGGCATGTATGTCTTAACATTAGGTTCCACCTGCCAATCTGCTATGAGTGAAAAAGGGAGGAGCTGCCTACATACTTGTTTCAACATGTACATATACACACTGGTATCTATTTTAATATTTTGTTAATAAAATACTCCAATGGTTTTCCTGTAATTTCACAAACGCTATTTACTTATGGCTATTTCAGAGGAAATAAAATGTAATGATCTATAATATATTTTCTTAAAAGACACATTGAATCCTTACAATCTGTGTAAATCATAATAAAAAATGTCAGTTACCCTACTCCGTAAACCCATCACTTCGCACCTATATCTAACATTCTTACAATACGTCTTATGTTTGTTCAAATGAAAAAATACTTTAGAGGCCGTTGCAAACGACGCAGCGGCAAAGCGTCTGACGTAAGTGTAACGGTTGTGTGTTTGTTCCACTAAAACAATTTCAATAAAACAATTTTTTTTCGGGTAGACAGAGGGAACCTAGAGTTAAGACACTCTTTTCCCTACTTCCAGTCCAATTTTCGAGACATTGTATGTTGAGGCGACAACGCCGCGCTTTTTCTTGTTCAGTTCAGTGAAAACACAACCGTCGCGCTTACAGCCTAACTTCTTTAAATTCATATCTGATCTTGTTTTATTCTTATTATTTTAGTAAAAAAGAACCGCAGTTCTTACCTGAATCCAGCCACACCCAGGTTGATGAGATGATTCATGTAGTTTACGATCTGTTGACGTACGTATTCTGTTCCTTGATTTAGGTCCTTGAGGCCTGATAATTCGCAGTTACGCACCTAAATAACAAATTAAATACTTATTTATTACTATATAAAAACTTGAATATATTGAAACAGTTAAAAATAAATGTTTATACACACACATGTTCGGATCTACTGGATGGGTAGATGGGGAAAACATATATTAGGCGTGGAATGAATATGGAAATCATTAAGTTATTTTAAAGACTGGAATCTAAGAGAGGACCATTATAGACTATGTAAACTATTAAAAATATGTAAATTTCATTGTAACAAAAGTTGCTCGATATCATGAGTATTTTTCCGATGTCTCAAATGATGTTCTTTAATCAAAGTGAAAATATTGCTCTGGATACCAAAAAAATATGTTTGTTAAAAGAGCAGCTCTTAATTTTTGATATTAAGAGGTGTCTCATCGCGATTTCCCATATATGTAAATAACTAATTCTTAACATAAAACTTAAGTGCCGCTCTTTTAACAGCCATATTTTTTCGATGTCTAGAACAATATTTTCACTATAATTAAGAAAAAAAATTTTGGCCCACCCTAATAATAATTATGTTGAAAGTCTTTTTAAATTTGTTGTACAAAATTTTTTTGACAACAAATAAAGTTTCTGTTATTGAACTTGATGATATTTAACATAAAAAATTAGAAACTGATTTCTAAGAAATTGGCTTGTAAGTTTCCAAACGTATTGAAAGCCCAAGTGTAATAAATTTCAAAACACTTTTCAATTATTACTTAATCGTTTTTCTAATAAAATTGAATCAGAATCCTTTAATGTCTATGCGAAAGAATATTTCTTACAAAAAAGAAAATTTAATAACATTTCAATTTTGAAAGTTAACTCCTCCAATTTGCTTTAAATCTATAGGCTCGTATGAAATGTGACATTCATAATAGAAATAAGCATACGTGCCTTCATTTCAAATAAATTTGTAAACGGTATTTAGATTTATCACGGCGATTATAATTTAAGCCGACGATTTATCTGTGTGACAAATATGGAAATCGGTTATTGGTGTTATTTATGTATTAGTGACAAATTAAATGGTACATTTTACATGAATATGTAATAAAAATCTGTTTTGATATTGGATGGGATTATATTAAAAATAAGTGGATAATATATGCAGAAAAGCCCGGATTCGCCCACCGACGGTTCCGAAGCAATTTTTGTACTTAAACGAGAAGTTCAACTTGTAAAAGATGACAAACTTAAGTTTCCGAGCGTAGGCACTCATTATGAATTAAATGAACTGCATGCAATTAGATGCTTGTTATAGTTTTTATCAGTAATAAATACATATTTCCGTTTTTCGGATTTTGTTCCTTTATTTTTATTGTAAGTTATTACTTCGCGCCTGATTTTATAACTTTAGGTCCACGGGAACTACCCTATGGGTTTTGATTATTCGACGAATTTTATAAAAAAATAAGGAAAAACGCTTGAATATTTTGATTACTTAGAAGCTTCTTTTTATGTGTTACGAGGGCCTGATTATTTGATCTTCATTTCAGATTGTCAACAGAACAGTCTTGACAGACTGATAGACGTACAAGTGATCCTATTCCTTTTGAAGGACGGAACTCAAAAAACTCTAAATCTATATATTATAAAGATTCTCTCCGTTACTAAGTGGCTGAAAGAAGACGCAGAGATGAAACTAATGGATATAAAAAATAAAATTTAATATGTAAATCAGTTAAGGAATGTAGGGACGACTAAGAGAGGATTTTTCGAAATTCTCTTGTTTTGAAATTCTCTCCTTTTGATGCACATTGGCAGCGAGCTCGCAAAAGTGACACGGCAAAGATAGGACCGACTTTTGAGTTTTTAGTACTAGTCATATTTACCACAGTATAAAAAAACGAAATCATAACGTGAAAAAAAAATTAGCTTGCATTGATATTTAAGGTAATAAAGATACAGTATATTCCTGACAATAAGTGACGGCCGTGAGTACAAATCCCATTCGAGGGTATATCTATTAATTCATATAATTAATATCAAAATCGAATTATTGCTAACATAATTTTAATATTTATTTAGTATTTATTTATATGCATTTATATTTTCATTTTCGCTCTGCTGTAGAGGCAAAGCGCGACGTTGAGTTCCACCACTCAACACGCAATACCTCCAGAACTCGGCGGAAAGTGAGGAACAGAGAGTCCTAACACTATGTTCCCTCTGCCTATCCTCCTGTATGCGAGATGTAGTTTGAAGCTGATTCTAATTTATATTTCTAATAATCTCATGACAAACTTACTCTATCAGCGCAGCATCCATAATCGTTGCCAGATATAACACAATTTGGCCAATTAAAATCATTTCTGCCGTACGGCACACCAGGGTAGTGCCAGTTGCCGAAGTCAGCTGTACTGCCGCCAGTACCAACATTTTCATTCCATGTACCAGTCATATGGTTGATGATTGCGTCTACGTAGATCCTAGGAATTTAAGAGAACGTATAAGAAATAGCAAATACTGTAATTTAGATTTTTGATAAAAAAATAAATAATTAAAATGTAAATTTATTATTTATAATTTACTGAATTTCTAGTTGTTTTATTTTTAAGTTTCAAACTTT
Source organism: Heliconius erato x Heliconius himera (assembly GCA_013421005.1). Lineage (NCBI taxonomy): Eukaryota > Metazoa > Arthropoda > Insecta > Lepidoptera > Nymphalidae > Heliconius > Heliconius erato x Heliconius himera. Next base: position 12,328 of record JAATLQ010034648.1, read on the forward strand.
TTCAACACTTTTAGGTATAGAAAAATGAATATAGTGATGTATCATTTCCTTACCTTACTCCAGCATTGTTACACCGTCGCACCATATTAGCGAACTGTTGTTCATTGCCAGACCGTGTGACCAGTCTGTAAGAGATGGGCTGGTAACGTTCCCACCATGGACGGTTGTGAGACCAGATCACCAAGTTCTCGTTTGGTGGTGAAATCTGCAGAAAAAAAAGGATTGGAAATTATAAACTTAAATAGTATTTAATAGAACTTATTTATTAACCCCGACCCAAAATTTTGGGGTGTTATAAATTTGGAGTGTCTAAGTATGGGTATTTAGCTATATGTAGCTTATAAACGGATGAACCGATTTTGATACAGTTCTTTTTTATATAAAAGGTGACTTAATCAAATAATATTCTTAGCCATGATTCAAGAAAATATGTTCAGTAGCTTGACGATCATCAGTTCTTTTGATAAAAAAGGCGTAAGCAACTATTACCCCTTTTAGTCGTTTACTCTTTAGGGTCTTTTGTGTCAGAGTTTTTTTATTTAGAATGTCAGATTACTGATTAGTAATTATATATTTAAACAGATTTACTGAAAGTTATATTTAAATATTCCAATAATAACATAAAATTACTTGGTTGTCTCTATCAACTCTGCAAAATTCAAGGAAATAAAAAATATACAATCAATATAAATAGTTCATTTCCAAGAGGAACGCCTCATCAATTAAAAAACCTTAAGCAGCTTTTTGGAGATATTGCGTATTAAGGGACGGATCTCAACGCCACCCTACGTCTAACAGAGTGGGGAAATACAATTAATTAAACAGGAACATTCTCGGTTGTGTGATCAAGTAGGAACTGATCCCACAACCATAGCGCTTACAATCCCACTGCGCCTTGACAACCCCAAACATATACAAAAATGTGATTGGAATAAAATCTGCATCCAATTTAAAAAAAACATTGTACACATTTCCTATAAGAACGTCGAATCGTTAACCAAAGAGCAGACTTAATACAGCAATATATTTTCCACGAGTAACTTAATCATGGGCTGTCTTATTTTTTCCTGAGGAGCGCAGTCCTTTTTCTGCAAATTAAATTTCCGACCATTTATTTAGTAAATTGATTCTTGTCTGCTAGAACCCCTATTTCACCTTAGGTTTAATCAACTAACGGATTGCTTCTAAACTGTCTTTAACGGTAATTGAAATAATTTTAGTTTATTTAGAAGAAAGATTAAAAATATTGCTGTATTCTGCACATAGCGGAGTTTCTCGCTCTGGTAATATAGCAAAGCACGGCGTTGAGTTCCGCAACTCAACACGCAATGCCTCAAGAATTTGGCGGAAAGTGGGGAACGGAAGTGTCATAATGAGGAATGGAGTGTCTTAACACTAGGTTCCATCTGCCTATCCTAACACATTATACATACAATAAACCGTTTAATGGTATTTTTAAACAAATAAAACATTAATCTTTTATGATTATTATTAATTAACATATTTTGATTATAATATAATGAGAATATTTTATTATTATGTTAATAGACAAGTAATTTCTAATCTCATAATGGCAAGTAGGTATATGTATGTAAGAGGTTTAACGTAGAGTTGACGTCATAAACAATTCAGGTTTCTGCGAAGAGCTCGTTCTCATCAACATCACATACTCTTGACTGCTTTTCGTTTCTCCACTATATCTATAGTTAAATGAAATTATTATAAATTTACTTTAACCTTTCGTTGAGCATATCATATTATATACATACGTAATGTCTATGTCATCAAGCTGTTGAAGTACATATTAATTTTAAAAATTCTGAGGTCGTCCATCCAATTAGATATTATGCGTTATTAAGTTACGCCAAATACCATATAGATGCTCAAAATAGGCCATAAGTGGACAATTTTCACATTATTCTTTCCCTGTCCAGGCCTGTAAATGTGTGTGTGAGATGAAGTGAAACGTGAAGCTAAAAATAATTGTATGAATATTTTTTTTACCTGAATACCACCAAATCCTCGTGGGCCAAGGAATCTCTCACATTCAGCTGCTATATCATCCCATTTCCATTCAAAGAGATGGACCATCGTGGTCCGCCCGGACGCAAAGTGTGGATTTTTGAATGCTACCGCCAAAGTTACGGCCGATAATAGTAGGATGAGACGCATCATCCTGGATGCTGTAACAAAACAAAAAATGTAGCTCAGCTCTAGATAACTTTAAATAAGATTTTCGAAGAGATTTTTTTTATATATTTATATATAATTTGGAGGTAAGAACACTTATATCTACTTTGGTTTTATGGTCATAAATGTGAAAGTCAAAAATGTACAAAAAGACGACATCATTGATAAAAAAAGCTGAAATAACAGAGTTAAATTCATTGATCCTCATTAATTACAATTCTATTTTTGAGACTGTGAGCAATATTGTATTCTTAACAAAAACAATTGAATTCTAAATAAAAAAGAATGTAACATAAACATAAATCGCGAAACCAAAGAAATTACTAACTGATACTTTACACTCACAATCGCATTAAATAATGTTATCATCAGTAACCCAAGTCCGAACTGCACATTGCTTGGATCGCAACAAATAGGCTTATCTAAACATACCTACATACAATTATATCGGAATAAACGGTTGAATTTATAGTATATAATAGAATACAATAATAAAAACTTTTCGAGTTTCAAGAAATGCAGTGCAATTTACAAAAAAGTTACGCTCAGCTAAATATTGTTTTTACATATAAATAAAATTAGAATATTTGTCTTTGCTTTCAAAATAGCTGTGTTTTTTCAGGTTCATAATGTAACTTTACACGATACTAAAATGCAAACAGGCAATTTAATTTTTTTTGGCTGTTTGTTTTTCGTTTGTCCGGCCAATCTCCGGAACGGCTGAATGGATTTATACTAGAAGATAAATGAGATTGTCCAGGAATGTATAGCCTATTTTTTTTTTATTTTTCGCGGGATCTGATTTTACGCGATCACATATCACTTCGCCAACGTCACGTCGTATGGAGAATACACGAAGGAGGTTGTACAGTAAAAAGAGGTAATTTTGTGTAAAATTACCTCTTTTAACATACATTCTTCTACTGTGTGAGTGGAGATAGAGAGTCGGACGATTTTTTAAAAGCCGTTCCATAATTTTTGATAAAACAGATGCTAGGGCAATGGGTCTGTATGAATTAGGATCAGAGGAACATTTTCCAGGTTTTAGGATGGGAATAAAATTTTGGGACTTCCAATATTCGGGAATATTACCTAATTGAAATATGTTATTAATTAAATATAAAAAGTGCAGCTTAGACTTCTTTTTTAGTATAGGAATAAAAGAGTAAGAGATACAATCCTAGCCTGGGCTAGTGTCTCTTAAATTCATTACGACATTTTTGAGTTGAGAATTCTACACTTATTTTGTTTTACACCATCGCTGGTGTTTTTCGATATTTTATTTATGTGGAGGAATTGGTCAGATTTAATGGCTTTAATGGAAGTCCCTGCTGCAGGGTCTGGAGTTTCCCTCGACACATACACAATGAAAGGGCCTTTATCCGTATCTAGGTAGCATATAGGACTTTCAAATAGGGAATGGTGAATGTATAAATTTTAACCTCTCTAACACGTGTGTTAAAAGTTCTTCTACCTTAATAGGTATATTTTTATGAATAAATTTAAAGTAACAGAACACGACTAAGGTTAAATCTGTTAATAAATATATCTTTTGTGTTCTCCCGGTTACACTGCTGATCTGATCTACAGCGTCTTTCCATTAAAAATTGAAAGCATTTGGAAGATTACGTCGAATTTATGAGAACTGAATTTTAACATAATTTACGTAATAGTGCAAAAAATATTTTTTTTCTTTTCAGATTGACGCTTAATATTGCTTATAGCAGAGTATATAGTGATTTGACACTGCGTTCTCCGTTTTCTGCCTGAATTGTAGACATTGCGTGTTGTGTGTTGTGTCGCAATTGATAGAGCAGAAAAAATTAAAAAAGCATTCACCCGGAGTACAAAATGACTCCACAATCATCACGTCACGTCACTACACCACCATTTACATAAGTAAGTAGAATTATTCATGTATTTAAAAGATCGTGATCGATTATATATATTAACTAGCTTCAATAATATAAACAATGTTTCGAATGGAATTTCTATTTACGGTCTTAATATTCTATAGAAAGGAAGACACGTCTTAACAGAAGCGAACCAGAAGAGCGTTAATAATGTTATGGATTTTATACAATAAATTATTATTTTGTTTTAATCGTATAATTTGACAGATGATATGATAGTAATATTATTGATATGCACATGTCCGGTTTATAATAATTGATAATACGCGTATAATGGTTGCTAAGACGCTATTACTATAATATCTTATTATTTATTTATGTATATAAGTTTGATAAATAGAACTGAAGAAATCTTTACACTTCTATGCCATGTCATCATCCTGACTTTAAAATATATGTTTTTTTTGTTTTAAAATTTATACGTATAAATTAAATATATTGTTTTATTTTTTGCTTTATGTTGTATCCTGTATATGAGAACTAGAACGTACTAAGAACATTCCGTTATTCTTAAAACACTTCTGTTCTCCATTTTCCGTTAAATTGTGAATACGTTCCGTGTTGAGTAGCCGACCTCAACGCAACCAGGGCGAGGATTATAAAATATTTAATTTCTTCGAGTGGGAATCGAGCCCACAACCGACAGGTTGCGCTTACAGTCGCACGCTTGCCCCTGAGCCATGAATGAACTGTTTTTTTTTATTATATTGATTAAAATATATTTAGATTTAGTTAGAAAATAATATAACTTAACTTTTTATATGTCCTATGAAATTTAATTATCGCAAGCAAAAATTTATGTAACGAATTAGTATTTTCTTCGTGTTAATGATGATAGAAAAGATTTGCGCACTATTGTTTCTCAATTCACCTCGATAAGTAGGTTATTGTTAAGTCACACGATCATAGTATTAAGTATATTTAAATTTCTATTAAATACCTGTCAATAATATTTTTTTACATATAATAAAATTTAAAAAAAAAGTTAAAGACACTATGAACCTGCCCTATGCACGAAGTTATAATACAATATACGTATGTCCATTTAATCATATTTCTTGCATCACATATTTAACAAATAGTTTACTATTATCTTGTACTAAAAAATAGTAAACTATTTATCATTGAACTCAATAATACTAATATTGATCTGGTTTATTCAGAATGTACATATTACATAAGAAATGTTTGGGGAATGTAGAGAAAACTTAGGACTTTTGAAAATAAAACCATTTTATTTTTTATGAACCGAGAACAAAATGTTAATTTCGCCTAACATAGAGAGTATATAAAATATTAAAGATGTGACCCCACGCCGGGATTGAACCACAATATGTAACCCGCATTGATGAGTATCTCAAGTATAGTAAATACGCACCTTGACTATTGACGACTCTCTGGAACTTACATTTAAGTCAGTAGTTATAATTTCAAATCTAATTGACATTGCGGAGGAAAGTATGAGCTCTATTTAGATCGATTAAAATTCACTTCACAATAACCATAAGTTAAAAAAAAAACAGAAGAACAAGAAACCGCACAGACGATCAGAATCTATGGCGTACAACAAATCATATAGAAAACAACTAGTCCATGTGATACTTTAACTATACGTTAGTTAAAGAGATAATTTTGGAGATATGTCATTTCAAATGGTATACAATATCATAACTGTTCCACATATTTCATATTTTTATATAGGTACACCTTTTACAATTACTAACCTCAATTTCACTGAATTTTCATTTGTAAATATTTCTTTTATCAATAAAAAAAGTATTTAAAAATTTAAATTGAGGTAATTATTGCAAAATATGCTAGTGTTGCAAGTGTAAAAATAAGTTACTCAAAACTACTATAGCATTTTTAAATAAGTATTTTATAATATTATTATAAAAAAAACACTTTTATTCTAGAATTATTAATAACAAATAAAATATCACTCACCTAATAACGTTATCTTATTAATAATTGTATTTTCAACCTGGTTAGCTCTCCCACTACGATTTTGTTTATATAGTTGTCAGATAAAATCTCAGTTACTTTCTCGATAGCATATCATTACGCAATAATCCGAGATAAACTGACACAAACAAATTGATATCAATCAATGAGGCAAATTAAAATTACAATTGATAAAAATACCTTAACAAAGCATATTTTTCATATTAATTATTAATAGCGAAAGATAATGTTTTATGGTAATTATTAGCAAATAAATATTTTAATAAATATTGAAATAATATCAGCTTCGTGTTGTATCCCACATACAGCAGGGTAGACAGAGGAAACCTATTGTTACGACACCCCATGCCCCACTTTCCGTCGAATTTTTGTAGGCATTGCGTGTTGAGTTGCGGAACTCAACGCGAAGCTTTTGCCTTGGTGCCAGAGCGAAGAAATGATAATATTAAGAAATAATAATTCATTTCCTCGAGTGGGGATGAAACCCACAACCGACATATGCGCCCCTGTGGCACGACGGCCTCTTGGAAAGCGTCCAAGTTCAAAAATATTGAAATTAGAATTTCACACTAAACATTAGAACCCGCTCCTCTTTGAAACCGTCCAAACGCTCTAAACACTAAGTCATATGTTCTCGTAAAGCTACATCGAAATTCTTATACGCTTGTAACTTATTTATGTTGTTAACATCTCTGTATGGAAGTGTTTACAAATTTGCGCCACCCAAATATAATTGCTTAGAATTATCATTTAGCAAGAGAGAATGCAATTTGTTGAATATTTTTAATATTTTAAAATAAAATATTTTTTTTTCCCAAGTATGGAATAACACATTAAAACTTCTGTTAGTCTCATTATAAAAAAATCAGCTTCACGCTGCAGCTGTAACCCCCACACAGCAGAGTAGGCAGAGGGAACCTAGTGTTAAAACACTCCGTTACCCACTTTCTGCCGAATTCTGGAGGCATTGCGTGTTGAGTGGCAGAACTCAACGCCGCGCTTTACCTCGACACCAGAGCGAAGAAATGGAAATATAAATTTAAGCAAATATTTCATCTCCTTGAGTGGGGATCGGACCAACAACCAGTCGGTTTTACAGACATACCTCGTGCCGCTGCGCCACGACTTGTCCCATTATACTTATATATATCAAGAGTTTAAGCACTTTATTCTGTAATTTTATCATACTACAGCACAAAGTACATTCAATATTGACGAAGCAGTGATATATTACGACAGGGAACCTATTTGTCCTCAGGAATATACGTCTCACGGTGATACAAGATTTTGGATGGAAGGATTTTTTATCTACACGCCATTACTGGACAGAATGATAAATTATATTATCCTAGAACTACTTACTTTCTCGTTGTTAAGTAAATAAAACATTTGTATGTTTCAATATAAAATCGATCGATCCGGCTCCACTCGGGGAATGAAATATTTATTATGTTCATTTCCTCGCTCCGGTGACGAGGCAAAGCGCGGCGTTTAGTACCGCCACTCATCACGCAATGCCTCAAGAATTCGACGGAGAGAGGTTTCCTCTGCCTACCCTGTTGTATGTGTAAACAAGAACTTTGAGATTCGTAGAAAAAAAACTAAAAGATGCATTGTGTTCTAAAGCAATATTCTAATTAGTTCATACAAAGACAATATAATAGTGAAGAATAATAAAGTTAAAAATCTTTATAAAAGATATCTGAGATTGTAATTAAGAGAAAACGCGGTACATTATTACCGTATTAAGCATGAGATGCTTCATAAAACCTTAGCTGCGTCTTTGTTGGTGGAATCTAAAAAGAAAATTTAAAAAGCATGTTGAAAACTTTTCTAAGCTAAAGTTTCTTTAGAAAATATGTCTTTTTAACAAAAAAAATGTAAATAAATGCTAACTGGCACTAACAGTTATTATGACTTGGATGAAATTTTTTGAATGCCAGAATCTGATTATAGCAGAAACTTTAGTTTATTTATTTTTGTGTATATGTATAACTAAATCCGTAGGAACTTATGTTCATATATTAATGGTAAATATGTAAATATAAAATGCTTTTATAATTTACCTTCATTTTAATGAATTGAAAGGAAAAAAAATAGAAAGATAAAGGATAAAAGTATTAAGTATGAAAACCTTAAATAGTTGGCAAATGCGTACAAAAAATTTTTTACACCTACCCACATTTTTAGTTTTTACATTTCATCTATATACGTAAATTTATAGCCAAGCAATAACATATTTTATATATAACATTGTCCTGTGAACATTTTATTTTTAAAAAACATTAATCCATACAGGTGGGCTTCAAAAATTAAATAATCCGAATGAAATCACAAAACCTTTTACCGTTTTACCTTTCTGTCCGAAAATGTAATATGTAAATTTTTACTATAAAATATTATTGAACGTCACTGGGTTGAATTGGTAGGAATACAGCTTATACATAAAATGAATATATTTTTTTAATTTTCAGTAACATACAGAGGATACGAGAATAGTATATTTAAATTGTAAATACGCTTATTTTTTTCTAGACATTTTTAACATAATCATTGTTAAGAGTGGAGACTGAACCTATAATCTCGTATAATCCATCACTGTGCCACGATGAAATCGACGTAATTTTTTTTATTACTTATAAATACACTTTACTGTCTTATATCTGTAATATTCTTTAGCCCAAACAATATTTTGCTAAAGACTAGAATAAAGTAAATAAATAAACTTTGTATAATTTTGCCAAATATTAGTTACGGATTCGAACTCACAACTAAAATAATACATTTCACAAGAAAGTAATTTTTCAGTATACTTAAAAAAAATAACCCAACTTTTGCTACGTAACTTTTGCTTTGTATTGTCTCAAGATAGGTGAAAGAGGGAAAAGGGACGAGTAAACAAACGATTTGTCATTAGATTTAATTTGTAAACCTTTACGAGAAACGGATGAGGGTGTATATTACAAACTGCAGGCAATAAACTTCCCGAAATGCTCATAAAAATCTTAGAATATCTAAAATTTGCTTACTTTAATTGAAACAACGTATAAGAAACAAATATTTTTATTGATATGAAGACACTTATCAAGAAATATAAAACACAGTCTGTTAAAAGCGCTACAATTATACGGCTTTCTACTTTTTTTAACAAAAAATAATATTAATATTTGGAAATTTTTATATGACGTCATGTCTCGTACTCGTACGTACCGCTTATTAAATAATATTCTTGATTAAAATTAAACATTTTTATAAAGATGCATGAAGATTGCAGTCTAACAAGACTCATATAAATAGAAATATGAAATAACTCACTTATACTCATATGAATATAAGTATAAATTTTCCATACAGATAATTTTTAGGGTTAAGTGATCTTATAGGAACCCTTATAAGATCACTTTGTTGTCCGTCTGTCTGTCTGTCTGACGAGAACCTTTATCTCAGAAACGCATGGAGATATCGAGTTTAAATTCAAGCCATATACACAGATCTACGGCCCCATGATTTCCTGAAGAAAAAAATATATCTACATTTACTTTAAAAAGATGATTGAGATGAGATTATATCACAAAAAACGCGTATTTATCAAGGGGATACGCTATCAAGGTGATCAAAATTCAAAGGGTACTTCCGTTTGACCTAGAATTATGTATTTATGAAATTTGGCAGCTAGCATCTACAGATAGTACTAGTTCAGGAAAAAATCTGAAAATTTTACTTTTGTGGTTAAATCCTAATAAATAATATCCCTAAAATGGGAGTAAAATTTGATATTAAAGCCGTTAGTAAATGAAGTATCAGATGATGAAAGTGCTAGCCTGAATAGACTATTAGCTAAGCCTGAAAAATCTCAAGACCTCCAATTTTCTACAGAACGATTCAAAAGACGAGCATTCGAATTCACTATCATCAACTGCACCACGAGATATTTTCTAAAATAAAAATGCATTTTAAAACTACTGGAGTCCATTGGGTTTATGGCCTGCCTTTATTAGTGTCTAAATCTCCCACAAAGCTGTGGTGTTAATATCGCGCATACGAGTACAGTACATGTATATAGTAGTACAGCACAGTAAGCCACGAGTATACGAGCTGACTTTTATAGCTGTACGCAAATTGCCTTACAAAACAAAGAATTTACTGACACGTTACGTGTACTTTGATTATTGTTGGTTTCAAGTTGGTTTCACTACAATACCCAGAGGTATGTTTTAAATTAAACTTAAATAAAATTTGATTCTTCAATCAAAGTTAATTGGTAAATACTAATGAACACATATATATGATTTCTAATAATATGATGAATTTTACCTCCTAGCAATACAAGCATATATTTTTTTACGGCTTCAAGCTTTTTCTCGCTTAACAGGGTATGCAGCGGGAACCTAGTGTTTAGACACTCTTTTCCCCTCTTACCGCCCAATTTTCGTGATACTACATGTTGAGTGACGGAATCTCAATGAGAACTAAAAAAAAGTGTTATTCTCTGGGGATTGAATCGACATCTTTTGCTTTTATAATTAAGACACTGCCCCACTACGCCACGATGGCTTCTTGTAATTTGGCCCTATTTCGTTAGATATAGTTGTTATTTTATTTGCTGAATTATTTTATAATTATGTATCTATTATCTTAGTACATTTATAAAAAACTAGCACTGAAACGCGGTTTCGCACGCTTAAACTTATTTTTATATAGCCGAAAGAAAAATATTTAAAAAAAAGTTTTTTTTTAACAAATAGTATCCTATGTCCATTTTTATACATCTAAGAATATGTGTACAGAATTTCATAATAATCGATTGAATAGTTTTGGCGTGAAAACGTAACAAACAAACTTATATTCACATTTCTCATCTCTATATATAATAAGAAAAAAAATATTTTGTCTGTACATTTAGTAATTTTGACTGAAATGGATAGAGGGACATTTAAAAATAATAATAGAAAGCAAAAAGATTTTTTTTTAATTTCTTGTCTGTCTGTCTGTCTGTCGACATATTTTTGTCCGCATTTTTCTCGGAAAGTACTGAACCGATTTACTTGAAAATTTCACCAATTGCTTTGTTTTAACTCAACTTAAATACTAAAGTTTAGGTCATCAAAATCGGTTCATTAAAAAAAAGTTATCGTCATTTGAAAGAAGTCATAATTCATTCAACACAGAGATAAAGAACGATCTTGAAAGAAATATCAAGTAAATACAAAGATTTTTTGGTTGGTTCGTTCATATAATATATGTAACTAATTTAAAAACTGTACTGGAGTTAATATGCAATTATTACAGTTATTTTACAAAGAATATTATGAATCCTTCAAATCAATAATTTAACATTTAAGGCTGTTTCTGAATGAGTAAATTAAATTATTCACTGACATCAGCACATTTAACAGAGTATATTATATAGGTAAAAAGAACATAAAGTTACAAAAATATATACGTATAATAAATAATTAGCTTTATGTATATTTTATAAATATCAAATATCAACAATGGTCGTA
>JAATLQ010034649.1:0-23901 GCA_013421005.1 Heliconius erato x Heliconius himera
TGTGTGAACCGATTAAAATAAAGTCCAGTCCAGTTTAGGCCAGTCGTGGCGCAGCGGCACGAAGTGTGACTGTGAAACTGACTGTTTGTGGGTTCGATCCCTACTCGAGGAGATGAAATATTTACTTAAATTTATATTTCCATTTCGTCGCACTGGTGTCGAGGTTAAGCACGGCGTTGAGTTCTGCCACTCAACACGCAATGCCTCCAGAATTCGGCAGAAAGTGGGGAATGGAGTGTTTTAACACTAGGTTCCCTTTGCGTAACCTGCTGTGTGCGGGATACAGCGTGAAGCTGATTAAAATAAAACGAATACTCAATATTTAAGGGCAGTTTGCCAAAATACAAACAAAAAAAGTATTTAAATCGGTTAAGCAGTTTCTGAGATTATCGTGAAGAAACGCACAGACTAACAGACCAACTGACCAAGTTTTATTACATTGTTAATTGTAATATCTTCTATGTACAGACACTGATGAGTTAGGATTTTATTGTACCTAAGTATCGATAAGTTATATTTTTATTTCAAACATTCAATTAAAGATTCTTATAGGAGATACAAAAATGCGACCTATAGTTTTAATAACTTTGTCATAAAAAATCTTCATTGCGTTGCAAACATACATAATAGGTATATCAAAACACCAACAAATTTCAGTGTGTTAAGTAAATAATTCTTTGGTATAAGCGGGCGAAGCCGCGAGCGGGTCGCTAGTATAACTATAAAAGTTATATATATAAATATATAAAATTTTTAATATTTTTATTTTAATTTGATTTAATAGATTTTTTTTTTAATCTAAAATTTTTAATATAATATTTTACTGTGTATTTTTATCTGATAAATTTTAATTTGATCATATGACAAAATAATTTGGATTCTATACCACAATTTTTATTATACATATAACTTTTATGATATATCAAATTTTTTATATTTTTTTTTTAATTTGATTTAATAGATTTTTTTTTTAATCTAAAATTTTTAATATAATATTTTATTGTGTATTTTATCTGATAAATTTTAATTTGATCATATCACATTATTGTCAGTTATCTGTAATTTTTTATGTGGAAACTTGATTGTGTATTATTTTCAAATGTATTATGTATGTTTGTGAATTTTATGTTCTGTTTGTTTCCCTATTAAAATAATAATAAATAAAATGTTCTTATATACCTTTTACAGACACCGATGAGTTACTATTTCATTATAATTATAGATAATCCTATGATTGTACTAATATTTTTTTATATTTTTAATAACTTCCTGAATTTCTAATTGAAAAAAGAAAACAAATTATAAATTTAATATAATTTATTAATTAACAAATAATCTGTTCGGTGTTTCGGTAGCGCCTGCACGAAGATCTTCAGCTTTCGCACTAAGGAAGTTGTCGAGCCCAGCTTGAACACCTTTAACCATCCATCTTAAAGCATTATATTTATAAAGTTTTTTATCGTACGCATAGTATTGCACATACGCTCCATCCGGTGCGTAAGCACTTGGTCTCGAATCAGATTTAATTTCGTAACTACTGCGTTCGCTGGTACCGTTGGCATAGAGTATATAATAATCCGAATCAGATACAAATAATACTCCATTTAGTAAGCTATATAAAGGTCTTACCAATTCCACAGACGATGGATTAGAGGGAAGACCCTTGATTTTTTTCACACCTTCAGCAGAACGGACGTAAGGTACTTTATCATCAGAGAAGAAGTAAAGATTGTCAGCGAAGTCGAGTACTATTTGTTTGGCGTTCACAATGTCTTCCAATTTTTCTTTTTTGTTACCATTCCCCGAAACCTTGTAAACGACGTGGTCGTCTGACAAAATGTAAATAGCATCACTAGACTTTTCTTTAGCAATACCGATGACGCTGTCGACAACAGATCCATATTTTTCAGCTGAATCGTCTTTTTGATTGTATTTGTAAATCCCGTCACTAGCTCCGAAGAAAACCTGTTTGCTGTGATCTGCGGAAGCAGCGGCATCTCTACCATTTTCTAGAACTTTCTTTGCCTTTCCATCTTTAAGTGAGTACAAACCTTTGTAGACGCGATCGCCTTTTTTGTCTACGTCAGCTTCTACGAAGAAAATAGGCCCGTCCGCTTCCTTGTTTGAAATACACTCGGGTTCATCAAAGTGAATAGAACTCAATGGTACAATAATTTTCACAATGTCATGTTCACCATTATATTTAACAGGAACCCAATCATCCCATTTGTTCGGGGCGGGAGCGGCGATACAAGCGCCTACCAGCAAAATGAAAATAAAACTTTTTACCGTCATCATTGTAGTTTCTGAAATAAAAATTAAGACCTTATTTATTTATTCATCGATTTGATAAATTTTGATTAACTTAGTATTTATAAATTCTTATTATATGTAGCTTAAAAAGTTAACATACATATATTATGTTTTCATAACCTGTGGAAATAGATTGTTCTTTTAAATAACTATTCTTAGGTTTGGACGAGAATTTAAATAATAAAAATAAATTAATATTTTTTTAGCTGTAAATATTACATCTTTATTTTAAAACATTTAAAAAGAAAATAATATTAAGTGTCTTAAAAGTAAAAACATTAATTTTATATATTGTATAAATGTAACATGTAGAAAGTAGTTCAAAAGATTGATAGAAAAAAATATATAATTGGAGCGTGATGCTCTACCGATATTAAAACCACTACTTTGGTATTACAACTGAACCACAACCGAAAAATAGAAAATAAAAAAATAAAAAAGTAATAAAGAAATAGAAGATACGAGCATTCAACTTACCCTTACTAAGTCGATGAAGCGTAGGAGACTGATAAATGTGACGATTACTTTTAGAGTATATATATTGAAGAGAAACGTGTGTTTTTATTGCAGACAAGCATTATCATTACAGTACAATATAATTTATACCTGAATTTCCCCACTGGAGATATAAGTTTGATTGGGTAATTTGCGGGAACTTAAACTTTGACACTAGATTTTATTTATATTTAATCGCTAGCCACTCGCTCATGGCTTCACCAGCTTGTACTACACAATTATTTGTTTGAAATGAGAAACTAATATTAATAAATGGAAACATTTGAATTACTTTCATGGTTTAATAACATTAACACTTTAAATGCAATATCCATTTAATGATAGGTAAATTTCAGCCAATTCAATAAAACTCTTATTTTTAACCGACTTCTTGAAGAGGAGGAAGTCAGTTTTTTATGTTTGTTATGTTAGAACTTTTGACTGGGTGAACCATTTTGATGTTTTTTTTCAGTTTCACGCTGTATTCCGCAAAGAACAGGGTAGGCAGAGGGAACTTACTGTTAAAACACTCCGTTTCCCATTTTCTGCCGAATTTTGGAGGCATTGCGTGTTGAGTGGTAGAGCTCAACGCCGCGCTTAGCCTCGACACCAGAGCGAAGAAATGGAAATATAAATTTAAGTAAATATTTCATCTCCTCGAGTGGGGATCGAACCCACAACCAGTCCGTGTTACAGTCACATTTCGTGCCGCTGCGCCAGGACCGGCCTCGTTTTGATATTTCTTCTTTTTATTTGAAAATTGGGGCTTCTCATGTGGTCTCATTTTATTTTTTTTCAGTTCTAACAATGATATTCATGATAAAATCATATAAGTCTTAAATTTGTATTATGTATGTGCGTGGCAAAGAACTCAGTATCACGCCAACCAATATTGATGCCTTGTTTTTCTTGAAAAATAAGTATTTTAGAGGTAATTGATTAGATATCGGTTAGGTTCTAATTGTGGAATCCATGACAAAAAACGAAAATCTTCAATCTCTAGGAGCTACCGTATATCTTATGGATATCCACATTTTGTTCTATAGATACATGCTATAAGTTAACGCATATTTTTAGTATTAATATTATGTACATCACTAATTTTAATGAAATCATTAATATTTTATGACCTAAATTAAATTGAGTGAATAGCTCGCTCGCTCTGATTAATTACCGGCTACATTATATCAAAGTAGAATGCCGTAGGACATAATACTATAAAAGTAGCTAAAGTAAACGAGGCGAGCCGTTTCCACGTCAGTTATAAGTCTGACTTTTTTAATCGCAAAAGCTGCTGACCTAGTCTTATTATATATTCAAGATCTTATATATTCAAGAGTACATTGGCTTTAACAATTATTATGTTAGGTATTCTAAAAATTATGCATTTAGTTATTTTATTATTTGGTAGTAAGTTATTAACAGTAAACCAATGTACTAGCATGTTATGTATATCGTCATATACGTTTTGTCGTCTTTTCATTTAAAAAATCAATGAAGTATCATTAGCATACAATATTATTTCATAGCTCCTTCCAACTAAATATAGTAAATCATTTATATATAATAAAAAGAGAAAACGACATCCGAAGATTGAGTGCACATCTTCTTATGCGAAAAGGCGTGGCTTCATGACATGACAATGTTAAGTGTTGAATGCATTCAAATGGCCTCTTAGACAGTCCACAGAATCAATCAGCATCAGTAATCCCCCTACTGCTACTACAAACTGAGAGAATGAGAATGTCAAACACTGCTGTCTCTGCATATCTCTTTCGCCTCGTCCACGAAGTTTAATGAGTGACAGACAGTGACAGTTTACGGTTTGTTCTCTCCAGGCATGGTTGTGATCTCCGTGTTCCTATTAATTCCCACAGCCACTCAATCTTTAAATAAAGAAACTCTTGGAATTGATTGTTTTAGATTTAAATGTAGCTTTAAACTGATTTAGATTAACATTGAAAAAAATCTCATATTGAATTGTATTTAATCTGCTTATTATTGTATTTAAGATATTTAAGTTGCAATTATATTACATGATCAGTTGTCATCGGTATACAAACTTGTCTATATTTTTACAAAAACTAAATAGCTAAAGCCAACTGTTCGCAATCATCTGAACTTAACTTCTTAGATGCAGATAATTTTACAAATACTTGTTCTAAAATTATTTGAAAGTGTCCATATAACCCAGTGGGAGGCCTGTATACACTTACAACAATCAAATGCTCAAGCAACAGGCCATTTCAATAATTTGCTCAACGGAGAATCTTATAATATCTTAACGTTCTTTAAATTTATAAGATTTATAAATTATTAAACAGCCACCGCGAAATGTCTTGTCTCCGTTGAACGCACTGGCTACTTGGATTTTATTGAAATTAAAATAGCTTCAGAGTTTCGAAACCAGTGCTCTGTAATACAAAGTACATGAATATTATTACAATTTAAGAATGACTCAATTTCTAAGTTGATAATTGTTGTCATAACAAATTCTTTTTAATTTTACATTATTATTATTTTTGTTCTTATTATTGTTTAACATATTGGCAGAGATTAGAAAGATAATATATATTCTTCTTTATATCTATAAGAAAATGTAAACATAATATTTCTTTATCATCATTTTATTCATCAATTCATTAAATTTAAATTCATTCTTAAAAGTGTGTATTCCTTTGTACAAGTAAAAGGTAAAAGACGCTTGTTGTAAGCCAAATTTTCAATTAAATCGTATTGTTAAAAAAATATATGTAAAAACAAAAACCCCGACTGCATAAAACTAAAAAGAAAATAAACAAGCGGAATAGTTTATTAGGATTAACAGTCGTGTCGATGTGTTCATGAGAGCGTATGGCTTAGTGGTTAGAGCGCCTGGTCGGTTTCCAGGAAGCGCGGGTTCGAGCCCCGCTACGTTAAAATTTTTATACATTTTCTAAATAAGTATTTTTCTTTCCTACCTTCTATTTAATAACATTTTAAAAATGTAAAAAATGCTTCATACTGTTATATTTTTTTATATATGAGCCGATTGTTAAGAGCTAATTGAGCTAAATGTTAAGTAAAGCTTGCCAGAATACAATTGCGAGAACTGCATTTAAATCGGTAAAGGCATTTCTGAGATTAGCGCGAATAAACACTTTAAAAATTATTGTTATGGATTCAATTACAATATTTAATGCACCCAATAACAATTTATATATATTCCATGTACAGACACCGATCAGTTACGATTTTATTATAAGTATAGATAATCCTATAATTATACCATATTTTTTATTGTTACATTGTTTTTAATAACTTCCTAATTAAAAATAAAACAAATATATAAATTTAAAATAATTTATTAATTAACAATCACTCTGTTAATGCCGAATATTGTTTTAGCATCTACAGCACCTGAGCGAATGTCTTTAGCTTTTGCACTAA
Source organism: Heliconius erato x Heliconius himera (assembly GCA_013421005.1). Lineage (NCBI taxonomy): Eukaryota > Metazoa > Arthropoda > Insecta > Lepidoptera > Nymphalidae > Heliconius > Heliconius erato x Heliconius himera. The sequence goes on from JAATLQ010034649.1 coordinate 6,238, forward strand.
GGAAGTTGTGAAGTCCAAACTGAAGACCTTGAACTATCCATTTCAAAGCGTTATATTTATAAAGTTTTTTATCATATGCGTAGTATTGCACATACTCTCCATCTGGCGCATAAGCACTTGGCTTCACAAGAGATTTAATTTCATAATTGCTACGTTCGCTTGTACCGTTGGCATAAAGCATATAAATAACTGCATCAGATACAAATAGTATACCGTTTAGTAAGGTATATGAAGGCCTTATAAATTCCACATGTGATGGATTTGCAGGAAGACCCTTAATTTTTTTCACACCTTCAGCAGAGCGAACATAAGGTACTTTATCATTAGATATGAAATAAAAATTGTCGGCGAAGTCGAGAATGATTTGTTTGGCGTTCAAAATGTCTTCCAATTTTTCTTTTTTGTTACCATTCTCCGAAACCTTGTAAACGACGTAGTCATCTGACAAAATATAAATAACGTCACCAGACTTTTCTTTAGCAATACCGATGATGCTGTCATCAACAGATCCATATTTTTCAGCTGAATCGTCTTTTTGATTGTATTTGTAAATACCGTCACTAGCTCCGAAGAAAACCTGTCTGCTGTGATCTGCGGAAGCAGCGGCATCTCTACCATTTTCTAGAACTTTTTTTGCCTTTCCATCTTTAAGTGAGTACAAACCTTTGTAAACTCGATCGCCTTTCTTGTCTACATCAGCTTCTACGAAGAAAATAGGCCTGTCCGCTTCCTTGTTTGCGATAGACTCGGGTTCATCAAAGTGAACAGAGCTTAATGGTACAATAATTTTTACAATATCATGTTCACCACTATATTTAATAGAAAGCCAATTATATAATATGTCCTGGGCGGGGGGAGCAGCATTACAAGCGCCTACCAGCAAAATGGAAATTAAACTTGTTATCGTCTTCATTTTTGTGTCTGAAATAGAAAAGAAATAAGAACATACGATTTTTTCAATAGTTTTATTGTTTAAAATTCATACAAAAAATAAATAAAGTGAAGTGTAACCACATTTAGAAAAGTTACAACACAGGGTAATATTTTTTTTAAAAGATATTCCTGTAATTTAGTCAAAAAAATGTAAGGGGTTTTTCATTTTGAGGTAATTTATTGTAAATAAAATATAATCCTTTACAAATAAAAGATTTTTAAAAATAATTTTCTAATTGATTTGTATTTTTGGTTTCTTGTTTTTAAATACGAGTATATGTATTGTTATATAAATTATTTGCACTCTTAAGGAGTATATTTTTTTTTCTTTATAATTTGTCAGAAAAAAAAACATTTTGTTTAATTTTACGAATTAGAATATATGTCCTATGATATAATTGACGAATATTTAAAAATTACATTTCATGATACAAACCTATATTTTGTTATATGTTAATGTTTTAAAAATGGAAAATTTCATTTTGAATAATTCACTTTTAGTAGCGGCTCCTCTATAATTTATTTAATTTGGCTTTAAAATAAAATTAAATAAGTACGACTGAGTGGTTTTTCGCGCACATCTTGTATGTATAGTATGCAGTACCTATAATTCTTCAATCAATTAAATCTTCACAAGGAGCCCCGTAAAACTTAAATGGGTCCTGACTGTTAATGTCAATAAACTATTGGGCTAGTTTTTTCTTTTTAGTTTTATTAGATTTTTTGATTTTAATAATTATTGTTTTGTGCATGAATCAAACACTCACTTTATATACTATATAAATTAAACATGCAGAAAGTAGTTCAATAGGTAAACTAAAATATATATAAAAACTGAAAATTATAAAATTATAAATAACTAAAATATATATAAAAACTGAAAATTTGAAATATTTAGTAGAGGGGTTTAATATTATATTGTGGACGTGATGCTACTCATTACACAATCAAAAAATAGAAAATATCCACAAAAAAAGTAATTACTAAGAAAATAGGTGATACGAGCATTCAACTTACTCTTTACTTGATGAAGCACAGCAGACTGATAAATGTAACGGTTACTTTAATAGTATATATAGAAAGAGAAAAGCGATTTTTTATTGAAAACAATTATTATCTCTACAAAATTTATTACTTTATTTATTTTTATTTATTTTTATATAGGTTACCCACTGGCGATGTTAAAAAAATACGACCTACATATTTATATAAAAAAAATAGTTTGAAGCACTTTTATCTAAGGTTTCAGTTGTTCTTGGGTTAGAAATATATGTACGAACATTTTTCCTAGAGTGCTTTGCAATATAGTAAAAAAAGTATATATACTTACCACGTCTTAAAAATTAATATACTAACTGCGTAAATTAACTTAATGATTAAATAACTGACCTTGACAAGTAATCATTCCTGATAGGTTTATGATCACTTTTTTGTGATTTTTTGTTATAGAGTAGGTACTAATTTGAATAAAACATATTTATTTTAACATAACTGTTATAATCATAATAACTTTTCGTTTTTATTAGTGTTTAGTATGTATTTTTTTGAGTAGGCAGAGGGAATATTTCCTATATTCCCTAGTGTTAGGACACTTCTTTTCCATTAAGAAAATACCGTTCCCCATTTTTCACTGAATTGTGGAGGCAGAGTCTGGAGAGTGGTGAAACTCAAAGCCACGCTTTACTTGTTATCAGGGTAAGAAAATTAGAGTAGTAAATATTTCATTTCCTCGAGTGCGAATCGAGCCTACAACCATATTTACAGTGACACGCTTGTGCTCCTGCCCCACCACTGGCCTTTTTAAATTTATTACTAAGGTGCCGTCGAGGATGACTCACTACTCTGAGACGTGCTTAGCACGCTTCCGCCGCCGAGGAGCATCACCGTGAGGTTTTAGCGTGTGGACGGCCTACATCTGCCGGTTCATGAGTCCCACATAACCCGCTCGAGTCCCCACTCGGGCCGCTCAACCGGTGATCTATTGATTTGCCTAGCCCACTGCTGGGCTGCGGCTATTGAAAGCAAGGGAGAGGGCCTGGCAATAAGTTTGGATATGGCAAAAGCTTTCAATCAAGTGTCGCATGGCGCGCTTCTTACAAAACTTTCATCCTACGGGCTTACTGAGAATTTTTGCAAGTAGAACGCCAGCTTTGTCACTGGGCGCAGCATCAAGGTTTCAGCATATTGGACCTTTACATTTCAAGTAATTGTCACTTTCGCGATCATCTGGAAAGAGGGACCAAATTGGCCTCGAAGAAACTGGGGGACTATCAGCAGAGCGAGATGGCACTTCACGCCAAAACATCGATTGATCCTATATAGGGCCTAGGTTCGGTGCACTAAAGTATCAGCTCGAACAATTTGATCGCATACAACGTAGAGCCCTTCGAATAATTGGGAACCCAATGATCTGTGAAAGGCTTGACACTTAATTTTCTAAAATGTGTTTAATAAGTCATTATGTACTGTAGTCATATCAAACTAGGAATCTAGTTTGATATAACTACCTAAAAATCCTAAAAATCACGAGCGAGGGAGAGAGCAAGAAGTACATTTTACTAATAAAATAAAAATTCTCAAATATCTGTTGATGAATAAAAAAATATTTAATAACATGGTGATTGTAGGGGCAGATGTTATATTATTATGAGGGCAAGTAGATGTTTTCCACATGCATGCACAAACATGTTTGTGCACGAACACAGGCGTGCGGCTGGAAGCACGACAGGATAACGATTCGATTCCCATTTGACAAAATGAGTAACTTAATATTTTTCTCGCTCTGGTAACGAGACAAAATGTGGCGTTGGGTTCCACCACGCAATGCTGCGAGAATTCTACGGAAAGTCATGTTAATGATAAAAACGCGTCTTATCATTGGGTTTCCAGGTTCTCTTTTTACAGCGTAAAGCTCAAAAATGGTATAAAAAATTGGATAAGTACTTTGTATCAATTCATTTATTTTCTGTTTTATTTATACGAACCATAAAATTAATAATAACACAATTGTAAACTTTAATTCATTTTATTAAATAATGTGATTTTTTAGTGTCGGATATTGACTTTTGATTTTGATGAAAGGGCTTTAATGTCATCAGCTTTATCACTTAGGAAGTCGTTCAGGGCATCCAAGGAAGATCCAAGGATGAGTGCTAAAATATTATATTCATAAATTTTCTTATCATGAGCATAGTACTGCATAAACGCTGCGTCTGGAGCATATGCACTTGGTCTAGCATCAGATTTAATTTGTAAGCCACTGGTTTCGCTTGTACCATTGGCGTAAATTAAATAAATATCCTCATCAGATATAAATAATACACCATTTTCTAAAATAATTGGAGGCCTAACCAATTCTACATATGATGGATTTTCGGGAAGACCTTCAATTTTTTTTATGCCTTCAGCAGAACGCACATGTGGCACTTTGTCATCGGACAAAAAATACAAGTTATTGGAGAAGTCGAGAACTATTTGTTTTGCGTTTATAACGTCCTCTAATTTTTCTTTTTTGTTACCATTATCTGAAACCTTGTACACAATGTGGTCGTCAGTTAAAATGTAGATAACATCACCAGATTTTTCTTTAGCGATACCAATAATGCTGTCATCAACGGATCCATATTTTACTGCAGAATCTTCGTTTTTATTGTAAACATAAATACCGTCACTAGCACCAAAAAAGACTGATTTGCTGCTATCTTCGGAAGCGGCAGCATCTCTACCATTTTCTAGTACTTTTTTTACGTTTCCATTTTTAAGTGAGTACAAGCCTTTATAGACGCGATCACCTTTGTCGTCGACATCAGCTTCTACAAAGAAAATAGTAACATCCACTTCCTCACTTGAATCGGACTCGGATGAATCGGATTCGTCGAAGTTCACGGCATTCAAAGGTATCATTATCTTAATAATATCATGTTCGCTGCTGTATTTAACAAAATCTTTAATGTAAAAATCTTTTGTTACTACTAAATCGTCGTCACTTTTAGAGGCGGGAGCGGCGATGCAAGCTCCTACCAGAAAAATAGCAATTAAACTCGTTATCATCTTCATTCTGTCGTCTGAAATAGAAGAAATAAACAAATTGGATTAAAAATTATACCTATACATATCTATTACATCGCAAAGTATAAAGTGCTGTCATAATTATAAATAGAGGCCAGTCGTGGTAAAACCGACTGGTTGAGGGTTCGATCCCCACTCGAGGAGATGAAATATTTACTTAAATTTATATTTCCATTTCTTCGCTCTGGTGTCGAGGATAAGCGCCAAGCGATAAATTCTGCCAGCCCTCACGCAATGTTTTCAGAATTCGGCAGAACCGGATACCGAGTAATATTATATTTTTTATTGACCATTAACGTAAGTTTAAACGTTATAAGTTGATGTGGAGCAAGTCGGATGTTACCGTTTAGATAAAGTGTCAATGATATAACATAAAATAAACAATGCCAGATAATGTAGTCAATAAAATGTTAATATTAATTCATCTTATAAGTATAACGACGTATTGAGGCTAGTCGTGGGGCAGGGTCGCAGGGGCGCAAAGTGTTACTGTAATGCTACGTGTTGTGGTGTCGAATCCCACTTGATGAAATGAAATATTTATTTAAATTTCTTTGCTCTGATATCAAGGCAAAGCGCGGCGTTAAGACATTGAGTATTGAGAACACAACGCCACGCTTTGTCATGACATCACAGCGAAGAAATAAATCAGCTTCACGCTGTAAACCGCACAAAGCAGAATAGGCTTAGGGAACTTAGAGTAGTAGTTTGTGGGTTCGATTTCTACTTTCGTTTCCTCGCTGTGGTAACTAGGCAAAGCGCAGTGTTGAGTTCCGCCACTTAACACACAATGCCTCCAGAATTCGGTAAAAAGTGAGGTACGGAGCATCTTAACACTAGGTTACCAGGTTCACAGTTATACAGTTAGAAGCTATAAAAATATTTTTTCTTACTAATAAACATATTTTTGCTTCTACCTGCAATTATTTCCAGCATCGAATCACAACTAATAACCTATAAATAACTATATAGAATCTAGCTATATAAAATCAGAACGACACTTTTGTATATTGATCTTAACAAAACAAATTAAAATAATAATTAAAGATAATAAGTAATTAACTTTTGTCCTCTGATTATGATAATTAATATAGTAACGTTATATAATTAAAGTTTATAATAGTTATAAATTTTAAAATATCACTTTTTTTATTATCACAGGCTGAAATTAAAGTACCTATGGAAATTTAAAATTTTAATTAAATTTTTATTTAAATTATTTAAATACATTTTCATTTTCTACCGTTTGTCTTTAAACGAAAAAATATTTTCCTTATACAAATGTCATAGAAATTAATAAAAAAATATGTTAATAATATATTTGTTTTTAAGCTTTACGCTGTACGCCGCTACATATAGCAGAGGGAACCTGGACTCCTAGAGTTAAGACACTTCTTTCAACATTAAAACACTCTCTTCTCCAATTTCCGTCGAATTCTTGAGGCATTGCATGTTGAACACAACGCCGCAATTAATAATTATAATGCATATTAAATTGTTTACTTTAAAAAACATTAAATAGAAAAATTAGCTAAAAGCAAAATACAAGTCCTAAGATAAGAAATAAAAAATGAAAAACATTTACAACTTACCCGTCTGTGAGATTAAGCAGACTAACGCATTCTACGGTCAGTTTTACATTATATATAGAGATGAGAAATGCTAGTTGTTATTGATAACAATCATTATCACTAATGGCCTTTTCAATACAAAATTCTGTTTATTTGATAACACTTTACTTGTGAACTATAAAATGTATGTTTCTAGAATATATTTAAATAACTAGTTAGTATATAGAATAATTCTTAATTAAATGTATTAGATTTTTGTAGCTTCACGCTTTATCCTGCACATAGCAGGGGCCTACCCTGCAGAAGAAATCTTGGCACCTAGTGTTAACACATTCCGTTTCTAATGATACACTTCCGTTCTCCACATTCCGTCAATTTTTGGAGGCAATTCGTATTAAGTAGAAATGAAAATATTAAATAATATATTTCATTTTCTCGAATGGGAACCCACAATCCGTCGCGTTACAGGTGACTGGCCGTCGTGCTGCAGGAGCGGTATCATTCATAATCTTTTTCTTATTTATATTTAAATGTCTAAGGATATGAGATCATTTTCGGAAACCACCCGTTGGACCAGAGTGAATGAATAGATGAACAAATCAAGTATTTGAGTAAATTAGAAAATAAAACGAAATTATAAATAAATTTTAACTTAAATTATTTTAACATTAGTGACGCTTAGTGAGTTAAATGTATTGGGTAATAATAAAAATATCAAATGCCTGTTAAATCGGGTCTTCTTCTAATGATGGAAAGCTGATAAAAATAGGCAACCCTATCAATAAACATATAGAATACAGTCTACTAATAATATGCACTATACAGGATGGAAGTGTCAGCACCACATTAAATGAAACCACAGTTTTAACTACTCTATAAAAGTCTAATATAATTCAGAAAAAAATAAACTCCCAAAAATGAAAAAGTTTTTTTTCAAACAAAATAAATAATAAAATTGTCATTTTAAAACAAAACGCCATTTGTAAGGATAACGCACGCACACATAAACCTACCAAAAGAACACCGCCGCACACGCCTCATTTAGAAATCGAGTCGTATGTATTAGCGATAAAGTTCAAAGTTGTTTAACCTTTACTAGTATTATTGTAGTAGTAAGTGTTTATGTTGTTAGGATCTATACGTAATCGCGTCACACGAAATACAGGTATGGATAAAAATCGTGAAATGAAAAAAAAAATCCTACGTCCAAACTGTTGAGGCATCTTGATTAATTTCTTTAGGTATAGGTTTGATATATTTTATCCTATATGCTGTTTCCGTAAATGGAGCGCTGCCTCTTCCACCCTGTATAGTGTAATGATTTATTCACGGGTAACTCAAATGATGAAACAATACAACAGAAATAGACCGGATGTATCTTATAACAACGATTTCAACCTTGAACAATACTCACTTACAGAGCGTAGGAAGATATACCATACATGAGTGTAGGCATAAACTAAAAATATGATGATGATGATGATCTTTTCAATTGATTTGATGAAGGCGGCCTCTTTATTTCCTTTGTTCTTTAAGATGTCTTGCACAACCAATCTTCGTAGTAAATTCTCCTATGCAGAAGGCTTAAAAGCGCATTATATGAGTAGATTTGGTAAAGTGAGATACTATCTTTTTAGAAATGAAAGACAATCTCACTTGGTTCAAAAAGTAAGCCAGTTTAAATTGCCTCGAAAAGAAATTAATGTACGAGTATAGCATTATATTCGAAACTTAAGAAGCAAAAATGGAAATCCCTACTGAATGTGACGCCTTAAGAATTGTGATAAATAAGAAATGTCGAAAATAGATATACATAGTTCTATGTCAAGGAAAGTTTTCATCACGGTGATATTTAATTTCACACACATGATCAACACTCTTACCCTTGGGTAAGAGTCCTAGGTCCTGAGTATTACGCTGTACCTCACACACAGCAGGTTAGACAGAGGAAAGAGGACAGTGTTAAGACACACCATTCCCCATTTTCTGCTGAATTCTGGAGGCATTACGTGTTATGTGGCGGAAGTCAACGCAGCGCTTTGCCTCGACACGTTTGCTTGGACAAAGCGAAGAAATGTAGATGTTTCCTCTAGTGGAAATTGAACCTACAACCTATCGCATTTTCAGTCACATGCTTGTACACCTATACCACGACTGGCCTCAATTCCTAAGTAAATTTTAGAATTAGTTCTACCGTAAGAGGGCAACTAACCGCAAACGAATGAGGATCTTGGTGAATGTTGAACTTTACTAAATTTTGTGATAAAAAATAATAAATAATTAATATTTTTATTTTAAGTTTTGTTTAAGAATTCGTATTACTTTTATTATTTCCAATAGGCAGTGTAATTAATAAATAGTGTACACACATATTGTGTTTTGTGCAAAACCCATATTTTATATTTTGACTTTATATTTTGAATAATGATATTTTATTAAACGTGCAAATTATTACTATTTTCAATAAGTAAACGTACCAGAAAACAGTTGTCACATTAGAAGATTATACTATACCGCTATCGGTTATACCGCTTTAATTAAATTTATTTTGTTCTAAGAGAAAGCTCTTAGAACCTTTCATATGTAGCTATGTGTAGCATTCAAATTATTAACGGCTTCTTACTCTAATAAATAGTTCATGAGCCTCAAGCAGCACTTTGATTGACAAGAGACTAATAACAGAAGCAGTGATGTGCCTTAATTTACAGGACTAAACGTGAAAACACATAATAAAAGATGATGTGTTTTCAATTGGATAGTATCAATTATTTTGTATTTAGTAATGCTAATAAACTATTTATACAAATTGGATGTTTTTCTTAGATTTACGTAAAATATGTTTATCCAATAGTGAAGTTATAGTAAGTGTAATACAAAACTGTAAATATTATAAAATATTATATTTCATGAGGGTTGAAAATAGTAAAAAAATACATTGCATATTTTTTATTTATCAATTAAACAACTTTAATGTGCATTTATTTTAGATTTTGCAGAGTAAGTACGAATGTCATCAGTTTTGTCACTGAGGAAATCATTTAATTCGTCGAGCGCGTCAAGAGTAGGCTGGAGAATAATTGATAAAATATTAAATTCATAAATTTTCTTATTATATCCATAGAATTGCATCAATGTTGCTTCTGGAGCGTAAGCAGTTGGCTTGGCATCAGGTTTCATTTCGAAGCCAGCTGGCTCACTTGTACCATTAGTGTATAGCAGGTAAACAGTATTATCTGACACCAATAGTGCAGTATCATAAAAGAGCACTGGAGATCTGACTAAGGTAACGCTTGTTGGATTTTCAGGAAGACCCTCAATTTTTTTCACTCCCTCAGCAGTGCGTACATGTGGTATTTTATCATCAGAATAAAAGTAAAGGTTGTTAGCATGATCTATAACAAGTTGTTTGGCGTTTACAATATCTTCTAATTTCTCTTTCTTCGTACCGCCTTCTGTAACTTTATATACAATATGATCTTCTGTTAAAATGTACATAACATCACCAGTCTTTTCATGGACAATGTTGAGAATACTATCAGTTATGGTTCCGTATTTTTCAACCTTATCTTGCGCTGTATTGTATACGTAAATACCATCACTGGCTCCAAGGTAGACCAATTTGCTGTCGTCCGCAGACGCAGCGGCATCTCTACCATTTTCTAGCAGTTTCTTTGTTTTTCCATCTTTAAGTGAATACAAGCCCTTATAAACCCGGTCGCCTTTGTCATCTACATCAGCTTCAACAAAGATTATATTGAGATGATCCATTACCTCGCTTGAGCCTGATGCCTCGGATGATGCGGATAAATCAAAGTTAACTGAATTCAAAGGTACTACTATTTTGACTATATCATGTTCACTGGTATATTTAACAAAGTTATCAACAAAAAAGGACTTTGATACTTCTACAGTATCGTCATCTTTATCAGAGACGGGAGCGGCGAGGCAAGCTCCAATGAGCAAAATAGTTATGAAACTGGTTATTTTCTTCATTTTCATTTCTGAAATATAAGAATAAGATTTTATTTAAATTAAAAACCCAAATTATGATTAATCTCGATTATTTGTAACATATCAATAATGTTGTGGGTTCGATACCCACACAGGGTATGAATTTCTTAGCTTAGGCAAAACGCTGCGTTGAGTTCCGCCACAATGCTTTGAGAATTCGGCGGAAAGTGGGAAACGGAAAAATCTTAACACTCCTTCCAACCCCTAGTGACTAGAAATACAAGATAAATTAAAAAGAGAATTCCGAAGGTCTTCATAATTAACCACCTGTAATATGATCGTTCAATCAATGTTGTGCTTTTTCTTGTTACCAGAAGAAGGAAATGAAAATAAATATTTCCCGGGGTGGAAATCGGTCCCACGAACGTCACGTTTACAATCACATGCTGTGCCGCTGTGTCAAGACGGTCTCATCTATAAAATGTACATTTACAAAAACTACTACTTACCGAACAATAAGATTCTGCAGACTGAACGCTGTGATTATTTTAAGGTTATATATAGGGATGAGCCATGACATTATGTTAGTGATAGGAAATCGTTATCAAAGTGACCTTTTCTATTAAACACTGTTTGATAAACTTGAATTCATTTGTGCCCTTTGCGTTGTTGTGCATTTGTTGAAATATAAATTGTTATCTTTGTCTATTAAACCTAACCTTGACACTACCGTGGCGCAGTTGGCATAAGATTAACTACTTCTAACAACATCAAAAATAGCATTGATTATAAATATTTTTTGGTGGCACAGTGGAGCAATGGTGGAGCAAATGGTGGCTCTAGGATGACAACGCGACGCAATGCCTTCCACGACTCAACTAATATAGTTTAAATAAATAAATTTAAACTATATTATAAATTTCTATTTTTGGATGTTGTATTCTACAATCTATATCTATTTAATCGATATACTTATAATTTATTATATAGTAAACATTACTAGCAAAATCTAAAGTATATGTTTTATAATCTTTATCTAATGTTTCTTAGTTGGCATCTACTTAACCCTAGATAGCTTAGTATGAAGGTGAAATGTTATTTCTTCCTGGAATATGAATACCTCTCGGATTCTGTTATTTTCATCTTGGAGGTACAATAGACTTATCTAAATTAATATTATAAAGCTGAAGCGATGGCGACGAAAGTGGCTGATATATAGTGGATAATCACTACCGACTTATATTTAGATCGGACGCCAACTGACTGTACGTCCTTGGTGATCACGTTGATCGACAACCACCAAGGACTAATAATTAAAATCAGGAAATGTCCTTTGGGGGCCTTCTAGTCCTTTAAAAACCATGACATCTAATTAACATACTTGAGGGGACACAAATAGTCCTCATGAACACAAGCTATTTAGCGAATTTTGCTGATAGACAGTTCAATATTCCCTTCACACTCCAAAAACCATAAGTTCATCAAGAAAACGCAGGAACAGTGATCACTGCAAAACTATTGATGATGCCCTCTATAACTTTTGAGACGTTAAACGAAGATAAAATTTGCTCTTTACACTAATTTGGAATTACAAAGAGTACTTATTTAGAAAACGTATAAAAATTTGAACGTAGCGGGACTCGAACCCGCGCCTCCTGGAAACCAACCAGGCGCTCTGACCGCTAAGCCATACGTTCTCATCGAGCTACGTCAAATTTTTTATACGCTTTTTCTTTCCTAAGTGTGGAATAACACTTTAAAAATGTTTAAAAATATTTAATAAATAGTATTATCTCTTGCCAGACGATAATTCTTAGTAATTATCTTTGGGTAGCGGAAATTTGTAAAAATCTCCTTACAGAGATGCTAACAACATAAATGAGTTGTAACAAACGTATAAAAATTTCGACGTAGCTCGATGAGAACGTATGGCCTAGCGGTCAGAGCGCTGGTCGGTTTCGAGTCCCGCTACGTTCAAATTTTTATACGTTTTCTAAATAAGTACTATTTGTAATTGATTACTTGTTTTAGTTTGGTTATCTGTAGATAACCAAACTAAAACAAGTAATCAATGTTTAGGGTTCTGTACTTCAAAAGTAAAAAAAACGGAACTCTTATAGGATCACTTTTTTCTTGTCCGTCTGTCCGGTTGCCAAGACCACTTAACTTGAGATCGCGTTGAGGTATAGTGAGATTAATATCAGATATTTAGGCTTACAATTTCTTGGAGCATAGAAATTAAGTTTCTAATACAACGCAGTCAAAGGAAATGAGCATTTATTTATGAAAATCGCCATATAATCAAAACTGACTTTCGTAGACCTAAGGTTATGAAATTTAGGTTGAAGAGAGGTTCTTACAGTACAAATAAAGAAAAAATCCGATAAGTAAAAATTTATTTACTTAGATATTTCATAGAAAAAAATATTACAAACTTATATTGGAAGTTCCTTTTATTAATAAGTGCATATGAAAGAAATGCAAGATCAGATACGAATAAACGGTAAGATATTTGAACAAGTGAATGAAGTGGTATATTTGGGAAGTATGTTCAGTAAAGATGGAAGATACGAGATGGATGTGGAAAGGCGTATTGCTGCCGGTAACAGGGTTACACCATTAACCCTTAACTGCATAGATGAGATGGCAAGACCTCAGCACAGCTGCTCTTTTGGTCGTACACGCTGCAGTGCTGGTACTGACGTTGTTATACGGCAGCAAAACGTGGATATTATAGAATAAGAATGAAAGAAAGATGAATGCCGTGGAGATGCGATCTCTTCGTAGCATATGCGGAGTCAGCTTAGCTGATCGAATCCGCAATGAAGAGGTACACAAAATGGCAGGTACTAGGTTACCAGGATGATTATTATAAAGACTTGACAAATGTTTTGATTGTGATGTTTGTTTTTATAATTCAGAAATGGAAAAAAAATGATACTTCAAAATTGGATTTACTTGTCTATTTTATAATAGCAAGTGTGTGTAGCATTGAAGTATATTTCAACACTTCTGAGTTACTGAAATTTAATATAAAACATTTCATATAAATCTTGAATAGAAAAATACAAAAACCATTTAATCATTTTATCTGAAATTAGTGTGTCCAATAAAATTAAAAATATATATATATTATAACAATTATTTATTTAACGGTAACGGTAGGTAACGTGGCAAAGCGCTGCGCTGAATTACGCCACTCAACACGCAATGCCTCCAGAATTCGGTGGAATATGAGATACTTCCATATCTCAATGGGAATGGAGTGTCTTAACTCTATGTTACCAGATGTCCTCTACCTGTTCCCTGCAGGGTACAACGAGACGTTAAATCTACTGAGACTTTATTTAGTGTTCCTTGCAAAATTATAAACAGACACTTCAATTTGTGAAATCTACGATTCTTTGGAATGAACTTTCTTCTGAAATACGACATTCTAGATCTCTTAATATTTTTAAAAATCATTTAAAAGAGTATCTTTTCAACTTATAAATGTTTATCTTTAGTCGTTTATGTATGTATATATGTAGATTAATATATTATATATATAAGTATATAGAATTATATTTAGATATAATATTAAATCGTTTTTTTATGTAATATACGATATGTATATATGTATATTATTAATTTTTATTTTATTATTGTATTTTATTTAATCAAATTGTGGACTATAACGTTATTCCCATTCATTTGTTAAAATGTAGTCCTTTATTTACCAAGGGTTGCCTGTAAGAGATTGCTTGAAGCAATAAGGCCTTTGCATACATTTTATAAACATATATTGTTATTGTTATGTGTATTCTGTATTTCTTTTGTTTTTCTGGGTGCAATAAAGTATATTCTATTCTATTTTATTTATATGTTGTTTTTTTTTTCAAAATATATTTAAAATATTTATTCTTCATTTTTTTACTTGAAAAGACGAAGAACAGTGTCAAGTTCTACACAATATGATTATTTCAGAAGCAAAAGTATGAGTGATTTAAATAAAATGTATTTAAATAAAAAGCATATTCAACTTAAAGTAAAAATTTATTTATAAATCAAATGCTCACAACATTATTATTATTACTTCAATATAAAATTCGTATATTCACTATTCAATTAAGGCATCGTCATGTATTCAATTCTTTTTTTTATTTACTAAAAACAAACTTAAAAGTAAATAGTAAAAATGTCAAGTGTCAGCCATTTTACGCCTTGAGATTTTTACTTTGGTCCACAAATTTAAATAAAATAATAAAAAAGTTTTTTTTAAGAAAAACGACGATTAGGGCAATTATTTTATCATCGCATCTCTCAAAAATTTGAACTCAATACAAAAAAATGAAAAAAAAAAAATTGTTCTTAGGCTTAAAGGCAGTTGTAACGTTAAAAGTATTGAAATGATTATTTGTCTAGATTTTAATTAAATTCACACGTATGTATGTTTTGGCACGAATTGTTGCTTATTTAAAAAAAAATGTGCTACAAAAATATAGTTTATAATAAAAATGGTGTAAATAATTTCAAAAATATTTGAAATTCATACAAAAAACTGTGATAAAGTTTTCGTTTTCGTCTTTCGGAACTTTTAGTAAAAATAAAAAAATATCTTTCAAAGCGTAAAAGCTTTAAAAAGTCATTTTTCCTTAATAAAAAAAATTAGCTAAATTACTTGAAATTCTTAAAACCACAGACGAATAAACAAACAAATAAAACAAGGAACCTTTATATAAGTATTGTTAGTGTTAAATAATTATTGCCGTTCTATCTTATAATATGCTTATTAAATATAAGTAAAATATTTGAACACAAATTGCAATCAAAACGAAAAAAGAATAACAATTAAATCATAACAAAAAATATATTTTTTAAAGAAAATTAATTTTATAGGAATATTTTAAAAGTAAGAAAAAAATATAGTCTATTGGAATTATCTAGTAACCTAATTTGAATGATCAAGACTGTTTTTATTCCTTAATAGTGAAAAAAAATAATAAAGGCAATAAAATATCTCATTAAATAAAACATCTCATCTCATCTCATCTCATTAAACAAGACATTGATATATAATAAAACAGCTTCACTTTAGAAAAAATGCGATTTTTAAAAACAACACATATATTATTTTGGTTTCAAACTAAAACGTACAAAGAAACCAAAACAAAAAAAAAATTGCAAATTAAAATGAAAACGGCAGTAAGTAATAACTAATAACCAGCAGCTTAACAATAAAATTCCCTGCTAACAAAAAACTTGTTTTTTCTAAATTAAAAAAAAAAACAACAATATTTTTGAATAAAATGTCGCCCCCTACTTGGAGTGCACCAGGTTGAGGAACTCCTCCCTGGTCTTGGGGTCGTCGCGGAAGACGCCCAGCATCGTCGACGTCACTGTCTTGCTGTTGATCTTCTGGACGCCTCTCATCACCATGCACATGTGACTGGAAATATATATTTTTTTATGTTAATCAATAAAGAATAATCAAATTTTTGCCAACTAAATAGAAAACGTTTTTTTAACTTCACATTTTATTCCGCATTTTTAAAAAATAAAAACAATTCAATGGAAGTTAAGTGTGAAGTGGTTAAAACCACTAGTAAATTGAGGGATATCATTACAATATTGAACGAATAAGATATTTAAAAAAGATGACAAACCTAAATTTTGGTTGATTTAAACTGAGTTTTCTTTATTCGTGCTAAAATTTCTGATCATTGCCAAATTTAATACCAACGGAAAACACTCTATGGGTTTTGACTACGCGGTGAATTTCATAAAAAATAAAAAAAAAGAAAAAATAAAACAAAAAAGTTAGTATATTTTGTTTGTGTTGACTTAAATATTTAATTTTTATGTGTTCAAAAGGATTGTAGAACGCGATATTTTATAATAGTGAAACTATTTTTGTTTGATATCTTCACACGATCCTAACAAAAATGGTCTTTACAGACGGAAACATGTAAACAGGTGGACTACAAAGTATTTCATTTAGTAGAAAGGGTTGGTAAGATTTCTATTTTTTTAATGTTGCGGTACGGAACCCTACAAAATTATATAATGATGATATAATGCCAATGGCACAGCTGTTTGTTCTCTTACTGACATACGTACATACGTACGTACTTGTGACTGTAAACGCGTCAGTTGTGGGTTCGATTTCCAAACGGGAAAATGAGATATTTAATATTTTCATTTCCTCGCTCGGTAGCTCGGTGCGTTAACAAGAGCGCGGCGTTGTGTTCCACAAGGTACGGTACGTTGTGTAGTACAAGGACACTCACACGCCCTCGATGACGACGGCGACGCCGGCGGGCCGCACCGCCTGCGTCACCGCCACCGCGATCTGCTTCGTGAGCCGCTCCTGCACCTGCAGGCGCCGCGAGTAGATCTCCACGATCCTGGAAACAACGCATACGACATTCATTATTCATGTAATCATTGACTGCGCAGTGGTGCGACACTTGTGGATTCGATTCTGTTTTAAGGGAATCAAATATTACCAATCTGTATTTCCTCGCTCTAATATCAAACTCCTTAAATAATATATTATATTATATATTGAATTACCACCGAGTCCTTTTTAATCACTGCAATAAATATTTACAAAATCTAAAAAAAAATCTAACCTGGCTAATTTGCTTAATCCAAGAATTTTTCCTTGAGGCAAGTATCCGATGGATACTTTCCCATAGAAAGGTACAAGATGGTGCTCGCACATAGAGAACATTTCAATATCTTTTACGACGACCATTTCGTCGGTGTCTTCGTCGAATATCGCATTGTTCAGGACTTCTGAAATGGGAGAAATACAAATTTTGAAAGTTAGTTAAAATATATATTTTTTTATTTTTGTTTAAATTTAATTTGTGTTATTTTTGTGTTCATTTTAAACTGACAGGTTGAAAGTAAATTACTTTTATAGGTGGAGATCCCATCGTTTAAAACTGTAGGGATTAGATTTTCTAATGAAACTTATATTTAAGAATGATACATGATAGTAGAATAGATTACACTAGGGTTGCCCAAAAAAATCCTGCCGCAATCACCTTTAATTAATGTTTTTCGTAACTCGTTTTTGGAGAAAATTGCACTCATATGTTTTTTATGTGAATCGCACATCATTTGAAAGAAAATCGCATAAGGAATTGGAAAA
>JAATLQ010034650.1:0-23902 GCA_013421005.1 Heliconius erato x Heliconius himera
TACTTCAGTTTAATTATTCTTATTCTCATTTCTCCGTTTACATTTCTACAGTCGATTATATTACAACTGTAGATATTAAAGTGCTACGTAGACACTTTAGCAATTTGGCTTAACGCCAGACGATATATATTGCAGTGCCAAAACTTCCTCATTGCATTTTATTAAACGCCTACTTTCATTATACTTTAAAGGATATATTTTAAGATACGAAAACATGTTTTTTGTGTAGGGAAAGTATAAAAAATTTTGTTATGAATAGAGGCTACCGTAGCGCAGTGGTACAGTGTCTGTCTAAACACTAGTTTCTCTCTGTCTTTACTGCTATAAGCGTAATAAGCCGTGGAGATATAAAAAAATAATGATTGATTTTATAACGACGAAAAAACCGGATAAGTTCTTAGTCGACGCGTCGATTTTGTTTGTTGAAACGTAACTAACAAATCTTTTTCTGATTCTCTTCATTGGTTAGAAATATAAATATATGCCTAAATGTAATGTAGGTAATTCAATTATTTTCAGAATAGATTATTAAACAATAATATTTTAAACATTATTTATGTTTTACTTTTTTTTACAGTTTTTGGCACGCAGCCTTTCGGCTAACGGAGACTAATAATATGAGGAAGGGATCAATGGGTGTCTTACGTTTTATAGTCCTCGTAAATGAAGTCCACATGTAACGCATAAATTATAATGTATTTATATTTTATATAATCCAAGCTACGTATGGTACATTATACAAAATATTATTATATTTTATCACAGTCCAAAAAAAATATTTCAATATATTTCAATAAACTTTTCAAACACGTTTAAGACAAGAATCGGTCCCCTATAGTTGAAGGTTTTAGGAGCGATTAAAACTTACCCACCGACGTAGTTCTACAAGTTGGTAAAATTTGTTAAAAGATACTTGGGAAATTATTAATACTCACGTAGATATAAGAGTTGCTCCAGGCCTGTTAAACATTTTCAGTTTATCTTCCAAATGGGATTCGATCATCCTACTTTCGTAGCTTGTAATAATAATTATTAATTTATGTATAGTGATAAGTTGTTTAGTTAGATTTTAGAACTTGATTTCTAATTGCAAAATATATTTAAGTTATAGTATATGTAACAATTTTTTTGAGAAGTCAAAACTTCTTAAGTTTTGTTCTAAATCAGTGCCCAAAAGGAAATTATAATGGTTTTTTTTTTCACATTTTCACGCTGTATCTCTGGTCGGGTAAAAAAAGAAAACGGGGCGCCAAATGTTACGATTTTAGCATACCTCTTTCGCCTCGTCAGATGTCATCGACCTCTTTATGTATAAAGAGGTCGATGACATCCAGGGAGTCCTTATGCTTTTTACATGATATCCATAATATTTATTATTAATATTTCATTTCCTCGAGTGACAATCGAATCCACAACCTCCTCTAGTTTATTATATAAAAAATATGAACTCGCCAAAATATGAAACAGAATTCCTACACCTAATTTTGATATTCTCCTTATAATATGTATGAAAATTTTATATTGCTAAAAGAATGTCACGAAGGCAACACCAGCACAGCAGTGCGTTACTTTATAGAGCAGAAATTTCAACTTGACTTGACTTGTGACTTGAATTTTATCTTGACTCGACTTGTGGATAAAGACTGTCTTCTATATTCAGCGTCAAAGAAAACGGGTTATTGAATATTTATTGGATAAAATCTCACCCTCTAACCCTCTAAAAAGTGTTGGGTATACTTAAAAATAGAACCCTATCCGTTAAAAGTAAAATACGTTTGAGATGCAAATGATTGATGAGCGTGGCCGTAAAGTTGTTAGAAATGGTTAAGCTTTTGTGAAACTTTTTTTACACGAAGTGTACTTAAATTATATCATGATATGAAAAAAAGAGTTAACAAAATATATCAAAATTTAAAATGGTAATGTGTAAAGTGTTATATTTGAGTCCAGTTGTACTGAGGTAGTAAGACTTCTGATATCAGATATGCCCGTATCTTCTGATTGGGTTGACTTAGAAGCTATATTTTTTCTGTGCTTCGAGGTACTATAGATCTGTATATTAAGCTTGATGCTTCTACGCAATCTTAAGATAAATGGTCTTGAGATACAGACAGACGGACAATAAAGTGATCCTATAAGGGTTCCATTTTTACCTTACCGTCCGGAACCTTAAAAAGATAAAATTATTTTGTAATCACATTTACGGCAATATCGTGTGAACATCTGTGCATTAATGATAAATAATTGAGTATTATATAGCACGTACTCACTTACTTGTATGAAGTTATTCAAATTAGTAGAGACAATGGAAGGCGCATCTGTTACCCGTATTAATGGCTTCGACGTGTTTATTGCGAAATGGGTAAGTACTGAGTTTATGTACGACGCTTAGCAAGTTAAAATTATATATGTCATAAGTGTTATTGGGGCCGTCGTGGCGCAGGGGCACAAGGCTGTGACTGTAATGCGACGGTTGTGAGTTTGATCCTCATTTAAGGAAATGAATTATTATTATAATTTATTAATATTATCATTTCTTCAATCTGGCATCAAGGAAAAAGCCCGGCGTTGTGTATCTCGATAAAACTCGGCAGAAAGTGGGGAACAAAGTGTATTAGCACTATGTAGCACTGCTGTGTGCGGGATACAGCGTGAAGCTGAAAATAAAAATATTGAAGTCATCGTGGCGCAGATGCATAAGCGTGCGACTGTATACGCGACAGGTTGTGGGTTCGATTCCATTCGAGGAAATGAAATATTTAATATTTTCATTTCGATCTGGCAACGAGGTCAAGCGCGGAGTTGAGTTCCGCCACTCAACACGCAATGCCTCCACAATTCGGCTTAAAGTGGGGAACGGAGTGTCTTAAGATTAAGTTACAAGGTTCCCTCTACATATCCTGTTCCGTACAACAAATACGACTGATCACTAATTTTCTATTTACAAACTTATTTAATTTATTTTTAAGCTTGTAGATTTAAAAAGATTTCTTTACAAATGCCTCTCAATAGAGCCATAGATTATCTATGGCTCTATTGAGAGGCATTTGGCGCTCCAGTTCAAAACTTTCGAACTTTATCGGTCCTCAGTTTTCTGATGCTTAAGTTGTCTGTTGCTTCAACTAAACAAATTGAAATATACGTTTTTCGCTTATTTTATACGAATTTTATATTAAAACTTTATATTTAAGATAAATAGAAAATTGTAAGATTCCAAGGCGAATAAGAAAAAAAATTAGAGAAATATAAGTTACTTTCTACTTAATATAGTGACTTCTTTCATGGATATAATTAGCTCAGTAGCAACATTAAAGCATGTACTCCTTTTTTTTCAAGTTAAATTTGTTAATGTTTGCGATAATATTTTCTCTATATTTACAAACTTTCATTGTGTGCAATTACGTCATTGTTATGCCAAATGGTGGAAATTATCGTGTACAAAAGAGGTCACTCGGCTTTACCTAGCTATCACATATGATACAAGTTAAAAAAATATAACTCTTGAACTAAAAGAGTGTACCATACCATTTATTCGTGATTTCTATTTATATTTCCATACGAGACCAATTATTGAGCTCCTGCACAAAGTGTCACTGTAAACGAAACAGGTTGTGGGTTCGATTTCCTTTCAAGTAAATGAATATTTAATTAAATGTATATTTTCATTTCTTTTCTCTGGTGTTGAACAAAGCGCGTCGTTGAGATCCGCCACTCACAACGCATTGCCTCCAGAATTAGGCGGAACGTGAGGAACGGAATACTTTAACACTAGGTTTCCTCTGTCTACTCTGCTGTGTATTTTTATTAAAAGCATTTATAAAATATTTTTTAACAATTTTAAAATGTTATTCCACACTTAGGAATGAAAAATATTTCTTACAAAACGTACAAAAATTTTAACATAGCGACATTTGAACACGAGCCTCTTGGAAACGTTTGAACTTGAAATGTTTAAAAATTGGAAAAATTTGACGTGTATTTTTTTCTATAACACTGTTTAGTTACGGCTACCATTATAGTATATGAGTTTATAAGTTCATGCTTCATACATTAATACAAGGTTAGTCCTGTTTTCTCTACTATCAGCAAAACAAGGTGAAACTGAAATAAAACCCCCTTTATATAGTTATTTAAATATTTATGTACGTCACTTTTTATTTTTAGAGTTCCGTATCGCCGAAGGTATAAACGGAACTCTCATAGGATCACTACGTTGTATCAAGCTGAAATTATTATCAAATATTCAGGTTTGTTTAAAAGACCACATTGTTAAAAGATACGAGCAAGCTGCATTTTGTATGAAACTCGCCGCGTAGTCAATACCTTTACCTACTTCTGAGACTAACAGTTATGAAAATTGGCACGAAGTGAAGTGGCAATACAAATATAGGAAAAAATCGGAAAGTGAAAGTTTATGGATCAAAGAAAAAAATATATTACAAAATTATAATTAGAGTTAATTCTAAGCAAAATGAATGCTTACAACCGCAATCTTAAGTTTGTCAACTTTTATAATTCTAATATTATAGGCTGTACTCCTCGTTGGCATACAATCTTGAATTTTTACGGAACCCGTCTGACGGTTTTTTTTATTTCAGTAAGATACCTTGTAAAATTATTTCTAAGATTTCACCTCGAGTTTTTCTGAACATTTTTCATTGGTTAATTATTTTATGCTAATTTCTTCACTGCTTCTCAAGTTATATTTGTCTTAGCTAACTTTGGACGTGGTATCTAATTATAAATTAAAAGAATGTATATATTTTGTTCTATAAATTCAATTTGTGGCAGATTTCTTGAAACATTCTTCAAATAAATGATGTAAACTAGTATTAAATATATTTTAGCCGTTACCCGCAGATAGCAAGATTGGCAGAAAAATTATGAAATAAATTATTAATATAAGCTTGTCAGTTTGTGTGCAAACTTAATAGATTGCACATAAGACAACAAGTTTCGTAAAATGTTAGGTCTCTATATATATGTATAATAAACTAGCGGTCAACATGCTGCTTTGCCCGTCTAAAGTTATTGTCATATTATAGCCAAATTACTCTTTTTTTTATAATAAATTGTAGCCTGACATCTGTTTAGTAATTTTTGTGTTTAAGTAGAACAAACATCCAACCTCACAAACTTTTCCATTTATAAATAAAAAATAAATAAATAAATCAGCTTCACGCTGTATCCCGCACACAGCAGGGTAGGCAGAGGGAACCTAGTGTTAAGACACTCTGTGCCCCACTTTCTGCCGAATTCTGGAGGCATTGTGTGTTGAGTGGCAGAACTCAACGCCGCGCTTAACCTCGACACCAGAGCGAAGAAATGGAAATATAAATTTAGGTAAATATTTCATCTCCGCAAATGGGGATCGAACCCATAACCAATCGGTTTTATAATATAAATATTTCTATATTATAATTAAAACAGGACTTTTCAAAAATATTTTATTTGCTTTGCATTCAAAATCTATTTAGATTTTTTTCTAAATTATTCATAGCATACTGGTTTATGTATGGCATTCATCATTTTATTTTTCACATACGAGTGTCTTATCTATTTTTGTTTATATATTACTCAAAATTTTCTGAAGTAATAAATTGAGCATCGAGGATATCCGCAGCGTAATAAGCTGTTGAAACTGAGACCAAATTAAACTATTAACATAAAAAAATCTTAAAGAAAAAGATAGGATATGCACATTAAATATATACAACAGACATTTTTTACAAAGATTTATAAAAAATATATGTTTTATTATTATATCATATGAATAAAATAATTTAATGCAGACAAATTCAAACTGGATAAACATACATATTCATCTATGGTAGCTAATAGTTATGAATAAATACCACCACCACGTCCACCTCAATGTACATTTCCATTAAAATATAAATATGTATTCATATTTTCATGGAACTGTACATTGAGTTGGGCGTGGCGCAGTGGCACAAGTATGTGACTTTAGACAAGGTTGTGGTTTCGATTCTCTCTCGAAATTAAATATTTAACATATTCATTTCTTCGCTCTGTTAACAAGGCGAAGCGCTTAGTTCTGCTACACAACACGCAATGCTTTGAGCAGTGAAAAGTGAGGACACAGTGTCTTAACACTAGTTTCCTTCTTTTTGCCCTGCTATTCACGGGATACAGCGTGAAGCTACAAAATACATACATAATATGCATAGCATCATTTTTGCCACAGAATTCAAATTATATATTATGTTCTTAGTTTTAGTTATTTTTTATATTACATAGAATTTTTGTTTAAGTGTGTTAAAAAAAAATATAAAATTATTACAAGTTTTAGTAGCTTTTAGCGAGTAAAAATTTAAAAGTCATCACAGCATATTAATCCGTCATCATTTTTATGAAACTCACGCAAGTAATTAGATTTTTTTTTAATATAATCATGATATTAAAAAAATGTATTTTGTAGCATGAGTATGATTTCCATACAAAAGATTGAAGATTAAAGGTTATTTTTTCTGTATATTTGAACCATCAGTTATGAAATGTTATTTAAAAATGTAACTTGTAACGACCTCTTTTTTTCTGTTCTTTCCTTATTGCTTCTTCTTTATAAACTTTCAAAAATAAGATATTGTAATATGTCTGTTACAACGAACGGAGGAGAACTTATAAATCAATCGACAATATGCATATATATATAATAAATATAGTAAAAATACAGACACGAGCAAAACTGTTAGTTTAAAAAAATGTCGAATTGGCACTAAATAAAGCCAGAAATCTGTTGACGTATGGACATTTTGGGATCACGAATCTGAGATCTGGTAATTCCTACTTTTACATTCATTTCCATTTTCACGATCAAGGACTTTCCTAATCTTTTTTGTGAAATCAAAGGAAACCATTTTACTTAACGTTCTCATGAATATTATAATATCACGTATAGATTGGGCAGTCATTTAAATAAGCTCAGATTTTTTTTCTATTTAAATTAAGATTTCCATTTCATAGTTCACGGAGTCGTGACTAAGATTGAATGGATGGTTATGGATTGGATTGCTATTCGAAGAAGTTTTTTTATTCCTTTTTTTTCTAGAAAGGCTATAAGGCACTGATTTTCGAGAACAGGTTTTAAATCTACATAGAATAACAAAAAAGTTAAAAAGCATAAGCAATAGAACACCATAAAAGAAGAAGAACAATAGATCTATCTCTTCGGGAAAAATGTGATGTACACATAAAATTAGAATAGAATTAATATTTATACGGATAAAGTGTTGTTCTTGATATAAAGCGTCATTGTGGGGAATAAGTTCATTGTTCTTAACATAAAAATAACATAATATTATAGAAAAACACTAACAGATAACGGCCATCTATAATTAGAAAGTTTTGAAAATTAGGAGATATAGCGAATTAATTTAAAAAATAAGCATGTAAATTGTAATTGAAAATAGGTCGCTTTTCATCGTTTCGCGTGAAGATTGCCTTTTTATGACCCAATTTTTCTCCTGCCTCTTCATTCCGCTCCCTTTCGATCTAATATTCCTTTTCTAAATTATTAAAGTGGCTCTAATATCAATGAAAGCTATGCATAATTTGAATCTTCCATTTTTAAAGAAGCATGTTTTGAATTTTTATGTTTTCCTGGAATTCTGTCGTTTTATTTAAGATTAAAATATGTATCTAAGATATTGCCCAATTTGTCTTCTCACTTCTATTATGATGAATTCCTCGCATTACAGATGCGAGAAATATGTAAAATAAAAATAAACTAACTTATTAAAATAATGAATTTAAACATAAAAAAATATATCTTGACATCCAAGAGCCCCAGAAAATTCGTGCCTATGATAAAATTATTATTATGGCTTGATAAGTATCATCTTTTCTAATTAATTTGTCCATGAAATGAGTATTAAAAAATAAAAATATGTAGATTAAGACCAGTGGTTTATATGCAGGAGCAAGTTCTTCTCAGCAGAACTGCTCCTTCCAAACCAGTGGTCTATATTCATACAACGATTCGAAAGTACTTTATTTCTAAAGCCTTATTTGAAAAAGGAACATTTTAAATTCAAATTTGGATTACATTTTACAATTTGGATTACATTTAGTTTACATTACACGATTACCCCGCGCCTTACACGCTATAACCTACACAGAAGGAACCTTGTGTTACTAGTTCCCCATTTTCATTTTCCCCATTCTCCATTTCGAGACATAACGTGTTGAGTTATAGCTTGTCTTGTTGCCAGAACGTTCCTAGGTTGTTGTTGTCGTAATAAAACGTTTTTTTAGCTCCTTGCTGTAAACCACACATAACTGGTTAGGTAGCGGGAACCTGGGAAACTAGTATTTAGATACTCCAGTCCAACTAAGACACCTAAGTTCCCTACTTTCCGCTAAATTGCATGTTAAGTAGCGAAACACAATATCGCGCTTATCAGAGTAAGGAAATTAAAATAATAAATACATTTATAGTATATCATTTCTTCGAGTGGAAATCGAACCCACAATCTACCGCGTTTACAACCGCACGCTTGGCCCTCTACGCCACGACTGTAACTATTTTAAATTCATCAAATGTTATTACTAAATTTTAAAATAGATAGATAATAACGATACATGAAAACGAACACGTATCCAAAGCTCAGTTTATCTTATAGCCGCTCTTTGTAAATTTTATTCATCAAATTTGCAGAGGCTTTAAAAAATATTTGCTATATAAAATTCCGGCACTTTTTCACAAACAGTTATTGAAATTTTATTTGTCGGCTTTGAGGGACGCGGACCATGTAAAATAAAAAAGGACCGTGTTGTTTCACAAAAGATCGCTAAAAATTGTAACGTGGCTACGACTACATGTGACTGATTCACTCATACGGACATCCGTTTATGTACATTGCTTCCTTTTATTTATTCCATACGTTGTTTTTTTTTGTTTCGTTATTTGTTTTATTATGTGCAAACAATTTAATTTTTTGCGAGGGCAGAAGCGTGCGACTGTGAATGCGACAGGTTGTGAGTTCGATTTTCAATCGAAGCATCTTAATCAGAGATTTTATTATGTTAAGTGGCTAAACCCAATATTGAACCTTAGAGGCTAAAAACATGGCGTGCCAAAAATTCCATCTTAATACGGGAATTATTAAGATGGACTTAAGATGGAATATTCTATAGTTACAGTGCAGCTAGTAGATTTTCAAATTGGTATATCGAATTCGATAGATATAAGTTCAATTGTCACATTGTTTAATTCTGTTTTTATTAAATTTTCTAGTCTTATTGAGCTATATTTTGCATACAGAAATGTTTCCCGCTGTATCTTGCATACAGAAATGTAGGTAGAAGAAACCTAGATCGGACACTCCGTGGAAACCTTCCAAGCACTCTGACAACTAAACGTAGCGTCGCGTAATAAAACAGTAAGGTTTTCTTATTAAGTTGTGCTTTTACATTAAAAATATCCCTACAGATAAGTTAAAAACATAAAAAAAACGAAGAAAAGTTTATTAAAGTTAACCAAAATGTAAGTTAGGTTTACCTATACATAAAATGTGAAAAATAACTATAACAACAATACATAATTTAAAATTAACCAAATAAAATTGAATTATAATTTTGTCGTTATTTGTTTTAACAGAGTAGGGAAATAAAAATAATTCAATTCTTTAGTAGAAAAAAATCCAAGGCCTTCGCGCTTACAATTAGAAACTAATCCACTGCACCGCGCCTCGGTTAATAAATATTCATTATTATTTCTACTATTTAAGGCCCTCGTGATTCAGTGGCACAAGCGTGTAGGTTCGATCCTCACTCAGGGGAAAGAATTGGTATTTACTAATATTTTCATTTCTTCACTCTGGTAACAAGGCAAAGCGTGGCGTTGAGTTCCGCCACTCAACACACAATGCCTGGAAAGTTTGACGGAAACTAGGTTACGGAGTGTTTTAACTATAGATTATCTTCTGCTTACTCTCATATATGCATACAGCGTCAAACTGAGAAATTCCTTTATATTATAAGAGTTTGTACAAGAAAACCAATGTAGTGTATTTGTTCAAGAGCAGTGTAGAGTACATTGTCATTGAAATTGGAAACAAACCTGTTGACAAGAGATCCGGTGGGAGGTAAACATTTAAATCCTTTCCGGAACGCTACTTCAAATCTTGATTTCACTCGCTGTTTGCCGACACCTTCACTGGTGCTGTGGAAAAGGAACTTAAATATTACTAGGTATGACGATGTACCTACAACCAAAAGTATTTCTCTATTGAAATAATCTATTATTTTAGTTTCTGTTTTCGGTTTTTGTTATAAACGAAAGGCCTCTTAGAATGGTAAAAAAATTGTAAAAATATTTTTTTACACAACACTGCTTTATTTAATAACAGCCACTACTGCTATTTCTTAGATGGTCGAATGAAAAACTTTAAGCATTAATTTTTTTTTTGGTTTAATTTTTACAATATTGTCAAAAGAGCGTATCTAATAGCTATCTATATACATATTTAAAAATAACATTTTAAAGTAAAATTAGTTAAGCCAATTACAAAGATAAAAATGTAAAAAAGGTTTTTTACGTCGTTTTACTTAAAAGTGTTCTTGAAATAAACTCAACAAAGTATATATAAAAAATAGCTTGCCAAGTCTCGGACGCGTGGCTGTTAATCAGTCTCTAATGCGGAGAGAACAAAACGAGAAACTACTGGGACTTAGTTATTTGTAGGACCGCACTCGAATTTATCTCGAAATTTAACCAGTATTTACAAAAAAGGAAAATGTTTGTTTGTACGGTTAGTTTATAAAGAAGATACTATAGTGTTGCAGTGGAGATTTCTCTCTAAGTAATCTAGGTGCTAAGTACATTGAGTGGTCTTATAACGTTTAAGTAGGATTTTATATTAACTAGAGGACCCGTGATAATTATATTTAAATTACATTCGATCAATACGTCCCAGTCGTGGCGCAAGGGCACAAAGTGTGACTGTAAACGCGACTGGTTGTGGGTTCGATCCCCATTCGAGGAAATAAAACATTTATTGAAATTTATATTTTGATTTTTACGCTCTCGTTTCGAGGCAATGCGCGGCGTTGAGCTTCGCCACTCAACATGTAATGCCTCCAGAATTCGGCGGAAAATGGGAACGTAAGCGTCTTAATGAAAATGGAATGTATTAACACTAGGTTCCCAGGCTTCCTCTGCCTACCCTGCTATGTGCGGGATACAGCATAAAGCTACTAGCTAAAAGCTTATATTGTACGTTTTATTCACATAGTATATAAAAATAAATAAAATATCGCATCGCACTTTAAATAATAGAGATCTTGCGACACGAAGTCAAATTCAATTTATACAGCCCTAGTAGGTATAAGTTTCACTTCGTTTATATTCATAAATCGTCCCGGGAATGCACTGGCCGAGATGCATTCTACTTAACATTCTTATTTCCAACAAAAGATCACGTTCAGTTTTCAATCTCTGTACTGCGTACGTGTTGTGTGTAGTGAAAATAAGTTTCAGCTAACATTTTAGTGTAGTAGATTTTATACTAACATATTTTTATTATGTATATATACATATATTCACTTTATTGGCTTTCACATATTGAGGCCAGTCGTGGCGCAGCGGCACGAGGTGTGACTGTAAATCCGACTGGTTGTGGGTTCGATCCCCACTCGAGGAGATGAAATATTTAGTTAAGTTTATATTTCCATTTCTTCGCTCTGGTGTCGAGGTTAAGCGCGGCATTGAGTTCTGCTACTCAACACGCGATGCCTCCAGAATTCGGCAGAAAGTGGGGAACAGAGTGTCTTAACACTAGGTTCCCTCTGCCTACCCTACTGTGTGCGGGATACAGCGTGAAGTACTGATTTATATATACATATACGAGTATAGCATCGGGGATGATCGTGGCGTAGCGCGTGTGAATAAGGTGGTTGTGGGTTCAATTTCCACTCAGTGAAATGTGATATTTTTATTTCTTCGCTTCGGTAGCAATAAAATTTATTATTATTGTCCTGGAGTATATTATAATATAATAAGATTATAGCTGAAATGAATCTGTAAAACTCAAATTTTACTTCAGAATATTTTTTGCTTATACCAGAATTAGAATATTATATTATATTTAGTTTCCAAAAGTACATGCTTTGCCATGCATTTATATTAGTATAATTGATAAATTTTGCTCTACTATTGATAACTAACTACTAACTTTGACTCTATCATTGATAGATTGAGAAGTAAAGAAATTAATACCCAATATAGGTGACTACCGCTTTCACTGTTAGTCCCGGAGAGCGCACTTTATCCCATGTCAAATGGAAGGCTTTATTTTACTCGCCTGCGCTGTGACGTGAGCTTTGAAAAAGGTATTATGAATGTTCTACTGGATTACTAAGACTTGATGGATATCAATATATTGATTTTAAGTCGATCTTTTAATTTAGATTGAATTTAAAAAAATGTGTAAAATAATTTATTTAATTAAGCATTTTTTTTATTTATATTTGCACTAACTTTAATGATTCTGTACTGAAATTAACTAATCGATACATGAAAAGTATAACGAAAAATAAACGTTTATTTATATTTAAGGCAGTTGTGGCGCTGTGGAATAGAGTTTAACTTTAAATGCAAAAAATATATAAAAGAATTCGGCAGAAAGTGGAGAACGGAGTGCTTTAACACTAAGTTCCCTCTGCCTACCCTGCTGTGTGGGTACATGCTCAAGAATTCCGCGGAGAGTGGGGAACGGAAATGTATATATGGGCAACGTAGCGTATACTTATTTTCATATAAATCAGTTTACTACTCTAACGTGGTAAGGTGGTTGTGGTTGCCTCGTTACCAAAGCGCGGAAACGAAAATACTAATATTTAATTTCCTCGACAGAGAATCAAACCTATCGCTTTTGCGGTCGCTCGCTTGTAGCCATGCGCCATGAGTGGCCTCAAATAAATAAATAAAGATAAGCAATTTTAGTCTTTTCTATTCTATAAATTCTAGTTGTAATAAATAATAAACAAACATAAATTACAATAAATATCGTTGTGTAGATAACGATACTAAAACGTTTTTGGTAACGGCTCCCTAGCGATTACAACAGTGTAAATAATGTGAAAAACTATCGCTAGGTTATGAAAAAAATAATATGGTCGTAAAAAAGACTGTAATGAAAAATTGTAGCTTTTTAATTTTTTTACTCATTATTTTTAAATAATATAATTAATTATTTTTAACAAATTTAAAGTATTCCACACTTAGGAGAGAAAGAAAAAAAAACGTATAAAATTTGAACGTAGCAGGACTTGAACCCTCGCCTCTTGGAAACTGTTCACGGTTTCATGTCCAAGGACTTGACAAGGTGCGTTCAATTTTTTATACGTTTTCTTAATAAATATCATATTTTTTTTGAGTTGCTGTATGTTTATTTTTAAAATATAAATTAACTAGAGGGCGCGCGCGGCTTTGCCCGCTTATTAGGAGTGAATTCTAAAAAAAACCACGAAACACGTATTCAATAAAATATTTTTAACAGTCTGAATTTAATTTTTTATACAAATCGGTGGCAATTTATAGATTTTTCCATATAAACTTTCAACCCCTTATTTGAACCCTTAGGGGGTGAATTCTTAAAAACCATGAAACACGTGTTCAATGAAATATTTTTAAGAGTCTGTATTTCAAATTTTATAAAAATCGGTACAGATTAAATTTTTTTTCCATACAAACTTTCAACCCCTATTTCAACACTTTAGGGTTAAATTTTTTCAAATTCCCTTCTTAGTGGATGTCCAGAATATGAAAATAAACATCTGCCCAAATTTCACGTTTCTACCATCAGCGGTTACGGCTGTGCGTGCGTCTTACCTCAGTCAGTCAGCACAAGTCCTTTTATATATATAGATGAATTTATTTCATTTCATGTTTTGTAACAAAATACGATACGGCAGATACAGAAAAACGGAATAATATCGTCGACTAATTTTAAAAATAAATATTTTTTTTTTTATAAAGTATAATTCTAATAACATTCTAATATTAGATATATATATATATATATATATATACTGAATTTTTTAGACACATTTTTAGTCTCTCCTGAGAAGCTTTTCAGTAGGCTGCTCTAAGCCGAGTGATATTTACAGAATAATATACAGTCATATTTTAAGTTATTAAGATTTTGCTCTGGAAAGACGACAGTGGTGGGTGGGCATGACTGTTACCAAAATATTTAACTTTAAGAGTATTTGAACCGTGATGACAATGTAGAAAATTATAATTTAAAAAAATGCTTATATTATTATTTTTTTCAGTTTCTTGCCTGGTACGGTAGGCAAGAAAGAATCTAATCAAGAAATAGCTTTCTCAAAATTCCGCCTGACTCCAGGACATTTAATGTTAATAGCATAACATCAAATTTTGTCTTCCTAAAACAGGGAAATAAAAATATGAAATAAAAATTACTTTCTCATTGAGCAACAATAGGATAAGGTTATATCATGACAGCGTGGAATCCGATTTTTGAGACAGGTAATACTTCTAAATAGATGTTTGTTGCCTACGTGGCAATAACTTACGTGGCGTGATTTGAACCATATTCGAGGAAACATTAAGACGTATAATATAAATCTCTCATCAATTCTGCTAGGTGAATTGCAGCGTTAGGTTCTGCCATTAAGTGGAAAGTAACAAGTAAATTATATAATAATATAATAATAGCTTCACGCTATATCCCGCACACAGCAGGGTAAGCATAGGGAACCTAGAGTTAAGACACTCAAGTTTCCCACTTTCTGCCAAATTCTGGAGACATTGCGTGTTGAGTGGCAGAGCTCAACGCCGCGCTTTGCCTCGACACCAGAGCGAAGAAATGGATATATAAATTTCAGTAAATATTTCATCTCCTCGACTGGGGATCGAACCCGCAACCAGTCGGTTTAACAGTCACACATTGTACCCCTGCGCAACGACTGGCCTCCCTGCGCCACGACTGGCCTCGGTAAATTTATGTAAAATATTTAATTTCAAATTAAAAACCAAACTATTTAAAAAAAAAATACAAACATAAATTAACAATAAAA
The DNA here is from genome assembly GCA_013421005.1 of Heliconius erato x Heliconius himera. Lineage (NCBI taxonomy): Eukaryota > Metazoa > Arthropoda > Insecta > Lepidoptera > Nymphalidae > Heliconius > Heliconius erato x Heliconius himera. The sequence continues at coordinate 15,070 of JAATLQ010034650.1, forward strand.
TTCAAAAAGCAATATAAAGTTACATCGACCACTATGATACCTTACTTGAGAATATAATCCTTTATCGAAGAAGGTTCACGGCGAAGATAACAAGGTCCTCAATAAAATATCCCCTTCTTAAATTGTTAAGTGGGGTTGCGTTTGCCGATACGGCACTGCACTCACCATATAAAAGCTTTTCCTTGTTACCTAAGTAACTATTCTTCGAATATAAATTTTAACATTTTCTTATCTGATAACAATCTACTTGGACACGAATATTTTCCTACTCCATTAACAGCTTTTAGCTAAAATATATAATTAAAGATAATGGGCTTTACTTGGAAATATTTTGATCGAAATTGTGTTAATTAACGGCCTTTCAATATAGCTATTTTAATAATTAATTATAAAATTATTTTGTTTTTGTGTTCGATTTTGTGATAATAATTTTCTGAAATATATATAAATTATTTTCTTAAAAATAAGAATAAATAGGGGAATCAAACCTACAACCTTTGTGTTTACATTAGTTTTAAGCAACTTGAAGATGATATATTTTTTTGTTGAAGGAAAAGCTAAAGCAATAATTGAAATAAATTCAGTTCAGCAAAAAGGCCAATTTTACTTAATAAAACATCTTCTCAGCATTCATAAATCTTCAGAAGTGCTTATGCATAAAATTTGTCGGATCAAAATCGAGTCGGGGGCTTAAGATGGTATCCAAGCTTAAGGTCACAATGCACCCTCGATCCCTAAGTTAAGTAGGGATCGCACAATCTATAGAATAGAGTCAAGATAGCCAAGTCGAGTGTCAACATAATATATGTCTATAGTAAGAATTTAACATTTACTTTTTATTTTCGTTATTGGTTTACAATAAATATTTTTTTTAAGAGAATTTGTCATTAATAAAAAAATATAATAATAAAATAAAAATAAATAAATCAGTTTCACGCTGTATCCCGCACACAGGAGGGTAGGCAGAGGGAACCTAGTGTTAAGACACTCCGTTCCCCACTTTCTGCCGAATTAATTCTAGAGGCATTGCGTGTTGAGTGGCAGAACTCAACGCCGCGCTTTGCCTTGACACCAGAGCGAAGAAATGGAAATATAAATTTAAGTAAATATTTCATCTCCTCGAGTGGGGATCGAACCCACAACCAGTCGATTTACAGTCACACTTTGTACCCCTGCGCCACGACTGGCCTCAAATAATTAATAATATTTTAATATTTTTTGATTATTTTATTATTGACTGAGGTCAAATTACACTTTTATTATTATTTTTTTAATTATTTAATAAGTTTTCTAGTTATTGCAAGCTGTCTAGTTTATCCACTCATACAATTACTAAACAGGCAAGAAGTGTATTTATTTTTCCTTCAGCTTCACGCTGTATTACAGAATATCATCTAAAGGATGGGCAGAGGGAGCTTAGTTTGAAGACACTTTCTATTTACTGCCGAACTCTGGAGGCATTGCGTGTTGAGAGACGTAACTGAACACCATACTTTGCTTTAATACTAGTGAGAAGAAATTAAATATATTAAATATTTCATTTCTTCGAGTGGGGATCGAACCCATGACCCGTCGTAATATATAAAAAATTTAGAAAACTAAACAAACGCAAATTTACACAACATTTTTTAATATCGCAACATAACAAACTGCGAACAAGCTTTTCCGCTGTACGATCAGTAAACAATTGTGATTAACAACCAGATTACACTAACAAACTGGCTCTATCAAACTGTCAACATGGCTGCCGAGTCACTAAACTATGTCGTTAGTGATTTATTGATGATAAAGATTTTTTTGTTCAAATTCACACTTATTCCCGCTTAGTGAAATTGGAAGTGAACCTCGTATTAAGAAATTCTGTTCCTCGAGTTCAAGAAGTTACGTGTCGGATGGCGGAATTTAACGCCAAGCTTTGCTTTACCAGAGCTCAGAATGGAGAAATAAAATTTTAAAAATTCAGCTTCCCGTTATGTTCGGTCATTCCGTAACCAAGCCCCCGCACACTGCGTGGCTCGTAAGCTAATTCGTTTTGAATCTTTAATATCTCCTAGACCTATAGTATTTATTATGATGATACAGCACGTAGTGTATGTAAAGTACAATTTCAATCTAGATAAAATGCCAAAGGTGACTTTTATATTCATAAAATAAAAAAAAAATTATATATTATTTTTATACATTGAGGCCAGTCGTAGCGCAGGTGCACAAAGTGTGACTGTGAATCGACTGGTTGTGGGTTCGATCCCCGCTCGAGGAGATGAAATATTTACTGAAATTTATATTTCCATTTCTTCGCTCTGGTGTCGAGGTTAAGCGCGGCGTTGAATTCTGCCACTCGACACGCAATGCCTACAGAATTCGGCAGAAAGTGGGGAACGGAGTGTTTTAACACTAGGTCCCTCTGCCTACCCTGCTGTGTGCGGGATACAGCGTGAAGCTGATATTCATATATGTTTATATTTTTTAACTTGACACTTTCTAGCAGGCAAGCCAGAGAAAACAGAGCGCCAAACGCTACCACTCAATTTTCATCATTATTTTTCTTACTATTCTTACATTATAGGAGAAAACAATATCTATAGTGGCGCCCGCAGGTATCGTAGCCTCCTTTGATATTTATTATTAAGAGTCATGCTATGTATTACTGCTATTTTATAAAACAGAACATTAATATGACAGTATTAAAATTATATCAAACAATCTGAGAGAAGGCAACGCTTTCCCATGTTTTACGAAACAGCTTAAAACTGCACTCCAAAACTTTTTAATGTGCTGCAATTATTTTAATAATTTTGAAAATATCATGTCGTCACTACAGAGTTCGACATTATGTTTAATTAACGTTAATTAAACTTAATGTCGGACTCTACAGGATTTTTAAGGTGAATATGCATAATATTCAATGTATATTATGTATATGTAATGCTTTTTAGTAGATTTCATGATAATAGAAATTTTGCCCCCTCATCCCGGGGGCCATATAACATACAGATATGGTATTTAAATATTTTGTTGCCTACACAGATGCCTAGATAAAATTTGTTGTCCCCTAGCTATCAATTGTCGGAATCATTGCTTTCAGGAGAAAAACGTGAAAGCGGAAGCGGACCTGGACGCGGATGTTAATGTGGCTATCGAAGTAGCCGAGATGATAGAGAGGATGTCACCAGCACTTCTAGCATGTACCAATACAACATGTTAGCCAGCAGTAATAAAGACTCCGATACATTCTGTACATTTTGTGACACGGTTTATACTAGCGACAGACTCGGAGAAGAGTGGATTCAGCGTCTAATCTGTAACTTATGGACTAAATAAAAGATTTATTTCGCCTGCACAAACAGTGTTAGATTTAGTCATTAAATTCAATATAAAACAATGCAAAACGTGCAGCTGTGCTGACACCTTCTCACCAATGCAGCCAAAGCTTAACTTTGTTATCGGCACCTTTTCTCTTTACTAAACATACTTCCCAGAAATACCACATCATTCACTTGTTCTAATATCTTAAGACGTCCTAGACATGCTTAATGGAGCTGAGAGTACTGGCGCACATCAAGAATACTCTTGTTATCCCCAGCTTGAAGCGAATCAAAAGCAGCCTCGGTTTGGTCGCCTTGTGTTCTACCGCAAAACAATTCTGTCATTACGCTTACATTTAATCTTAGTCACACAAAGAATATTGAGATCTATGTTATCCATCACATCTAATGAATTATCCATCTTTTCTTCCATCCCTCCTCTGCCATTCCACGTAGTTAGCACCGTCCTCTATATCCCGTGGTTCCGGACATGGCGACATAACTATTGGGCGGCGGTCCCCACGGTCGCATTTGTCACTATTTAAGACACTAGCGGGGATCAACTGGTGCGTAATAGAAGAAAAACGTAGCTTATCTTATCCCAAGACTTGAGGGCAAGTATCTATATATTTAAAAGGACTTGTACTGACTGACTGAGGTAAGACGCATGCACAGCCTTAACCGCTGATAGTAGAAACGTGAAATTTGGAAAGATGTTTATTTTTATAATCTGGACTTCCATTAAGAAAGGATTTTGAAAAATTTTAACCTTAAGGGGATTAAATAGGGGTTGAAAGTTTGTATGGAAAAAAATTTAATCGGCACCAATTTTTATAAAATTTGAAATTCAGACTCTTAAAAATATTTTATTGAACAAGTATTTCATGGTTTTTTAGAATTCATCCTCTAAGGGTGCAAGTAAGGGGTTGAAAGTTTGTATGAAAAATCATTAAATCGCCACCGATATTTATAAAAATTAAATTCAGACTGTTAAAAATATTTTATTGAACACGTGTCTCGTAGTTTTTTTAGAATTCACCCCTAAGGGTGTAAATACGCAGGCGAAGCTGCGCGTGCCCACTAGTCTATATATGAAATTTCATTACAAACGGTTCTTGGACGGCTTCCAAGCGCTGGCGGAGACGCGGATTCAAATTCCACTATGTTCAGTTATTATACGTTTTCTAAGAAATATAATAATTGAATGTGTCAAACAGAAATCACGTACTACTTTTACAATCCTAGGAGCCATAAAACCAATAAATAAAAGAGATAAACACGATAAATACTATGAAACTTTAAACTCGATGCTTGTATACCATTTAAACAAGCTTAAATAGGGCGTTCAATTAAAAATAATTTATAAGAAATAACCACGTAATTTACAGCGACGGCTTTTTCCAGTTAAATTTATTGTACGCAGCGCGGCACAGGAATGTTAAACAGTTTGCGCACTGCAGCATGAAACTTTCTCGGTACCATCGGGAATAAGAAATGTCGATACAGAGGGTTTACGAGACAAATTATGGCTGTACTAAATCTGTGTAGAATTATTTTATAATATATGTATAATAGGTACAAGTTTATATTTGTATTCAACAATTGGTACAAGTCTATAATAGTAAGTAATAAATTTTAAAAAATCGTGAAATACCAATGTTTTCAAGATTTTTTCAAATTTATTAGTAAATATTTTACTCATAAATTAAATTTCGGTCGAAATTAAATTTTTTTGTAACTAGGATGAATTTGAGTGAATTTAGTATAATAGAAAAAAATATAATTTGCTTCGTAAAAGCATGAATTTTTGCGTTGAAATATCTATAAATGCACCTATTAGGTAAAATATAAATTGATTTATATAAATTGGTATATAATATATTATTAAAAATATTTTACAGTTTAGAGAATACGTTGTTTCTGTATAATTTACAATTATATAAAGACGATGGGCCTTACAATTCATCATATAAATAGATTCATATATAAATTCATAATAATCAAAATCAGCTTCACGCTATATCACCTACCACTTTCCGCCAAGTTCTGGAGGCACTACGTGTTGAGTGGTGGAACTCAACGCCACGCATTGCCTCGACACCAGAGCGAAGAAATAAAAAAAAATGTGGAAAATATAAATATAGGGCTACTTAATACTTTAGGTAATTTAATTCGTAGTTTCTTTTGGTTTACAATAGTAAACTTATTTAACAAAATTAAAAATCATATTAAAACATTAAAAAAGAACATTTTTTAACACAATTCCAACTTTTATATATAAATGCAACGTTTTACCAAAGCGGCGTGAGTTATCGTCAGTAATGATCATCTAATGAGTCCTCTTATCCTACATTATGTCTCACAATGGGCCGTTAGAAGTACGAATGTCTATAATAAATATAAAAGGGATAGTCCATCCCCCGACACCCACGGATGAATGGCTGCATCTGAAGAGTAAATTAAAAAAAATAAATTAGCTTCACGCTGTATCCCGCACACAGCAGGGTAGGCAGAGGGAATCTAGTGTTAACACACTCCGTTCCCCACTTTCTGCCGAATTCTGGAGGCATTGCGTGTTGAGTGGCAGAACTCAACGCCGCGCTTAACCTCGACACCAGAGCGAAGAAATGGAAATATAAATTTAAGTAAATATTTCATCTCCTCGAGTGGGAATCGAACCCACAACCAGTCGGTTTTGCAGTCACACCTCGTGCCGCTGCGCCACGACCGGCCTCAATCTGAAGAGTATTATATAAGAAATATAAGACCTTCTCAGGATATCAAATTCTGTATTAAGAATAAATATTAAAAGCTAATGCTGCTAAAGTTTTAATCGCTTAAGGTATTTGCTTTAAGGATAATCAAAGTGGTAAATAAATAAATTATAATAAATCAGCTTCACGCTGTATCCCGCACACAGCAGGGTAGGCAGAGGGAACCTAGTGTTAAGACACTCCGGTCCCTAATTTCTGCCGAATTCTGGAGGCATTGCGTGTTGAGTGGCAGAACTCACCGCCACGCTATGCCTCCAGACCAGAGCGAAGAAATGGAAATTTAATTTTAAATAAATATTTCATGTCCCCGAGTGCGGATCGAACCCACAACCAGAACCCACAACCGGTTTTACAGTCACACTTTGTGCCCCTACGCCAGGACTGGCCTCATTAAAAAATTAAATTAATCACGAGTTCGTAGCGCCCCAGTGCTGGAGACCCTACCTCCAATGTTCTTCAGCATTGTATGATTGGTGGATTCCCTGATGTTACCAATTCCCCAAATATACCCAAGAGGAAATTGAAAACTGAGGACCAAAACATTTGCCTGGGTCATATAAAATTCCAATAAGACCCTAGGACTATGTATACGTACGTAATCGCTTATTTAATATTTATATTTCATATATTTTTCTAACTTTACACAATTTTGCATATTGTAATTTTATTCAGCAAAATCCTATTTCAAAAGGCCACAATTTTCGCTCTTCTTTATTCATGGCCACGTTTTGGTGCCTTTGCTTCGTTAGAGTATGTAAACAATGCATCCGGCGTTAGTGTCCACAAATCCGGCGATACTAAAAATCACCTATAATTTTGGATTAAAAATAGGAATAACTAACTGTTGTTAATTTTTAACTATATCATACTATAAAACAGTGAGTATCGGAAAGAATTAACGGCTTCATAGTGTATTTAGGTTTAGAAATATTTAGATCTGCCTAATTGCTTTGGGTTCAATTTAAATATTCAGCTTAAGCAAAACTCATTAAAACTTAGTAGTATAAAAGTGGATAAATCATTGTGTTATTAACCTGGTAAACTAGTGTTAAGGCACTCCATTTCCATTAAGACACTTCCGTTCCCCACTTTCCATTGCATCTTAGAGGTATTGCGTGTTAAGTGGCGAAACTTAACGCCGCGCTTTGCCTTCTTACCAGAGCGAGGTAATTATAAAGAAACATTTTTTTTTCTTGGAATGTGTATCGGATCTAAATATATAGAAACTTATGAGATTGTTGTTCCAATGTTGTAATACTTTTTATCATCTACATACGATAGGTCCAAAATGTACGCGTAGATATACATATGTCTCTTTGTATTCCATCTACCATGTCTGTGGACCGTGATCAGCAACAGCATTGTATCTGGCGCGGATTATCCTCAACCAGTTTCCATCTAACGCGTCTCTTACAGCTCTATAAAGGTTTGAAGACGTTCATCTGTGAAATAGTTATTTTTGTTGTTGGCTACACTCTGTATCCCACACATAGCGGGATAGATAGGGAAAACCTGGACACCTTGTGTAACGACACTCCGTTCCCATTAGGACACTTCCGTTCCCCACTCTTCTTAACATAGAAAACATAAATAAAAAAATTAAAACCTTTCATGCTCTAAGCTTAAAATGAATGAAAAATAATAAAGATTATTGACGCCCTTGAAACAATAGCAGATATAATTAAACTTTCCACACAAGTATAATTTAATTAAAAATGATTCTTTTAGTATTGAATAATGGCGATTCAGAGTGAAACAATTATTATCTGCATAATAAAGAACTTGGACGATAATTTCTCGATTGAATACATTTAATTATAATGCAATTAAATGCAACCAATTGGAGAGGAAACCTTTACAGTGTGAAATTGCTGATCTGATCATATGGAATAATAATCAATGCTTCTATTATTTATTTATATTATATGTATATGAACGTTATTATTTTACGTGCAAACGAAAGGTTGTGGGTTCGATTCACACTCGAGGAAATCATATTCTTCGTTTTGATACAGCGCGGCGTTGAGTTCTGCCTCTACACGCAATGCCACCTGAATTCGGCGGAAATTAGGTCAACATTAGAGAGAGAGCCATCAGCTTATCCATCTACATGAGAGATATACTGTGAACTTGGAAAAAACAGAAGAATATTTTTATGCATCTATATCTAAAGCTCTTCTACTGAATGACTGATAAACAATACACAAACGAAACTGTTAAATTTAGAAAGGTGAAATTTGGCATGTAGATTGGTGAAGCTCCTACGGGAACGGGAAATAATGGGTTTTTCCATTTTACATTTTAAAATTCACAGAAACAAAGTTGCAGGCAACGACTAGTATAATAACTATAGAACTACACATTTTTACCAGACAAACTTGTTCATTATTGAAGTCAAGAATTCCCGCTGACAAAAATTCAGCATACAAAAATATTGATTTTGTTCATGGCTGAAAACTACTCGAACGACAAATAGAATAAAATGTTTTTTTAAGAAGATATAAAGTATTATATTATTGATTGATTTCTTAATTAATGGCGTTTCGAGCGTGCCAGTTGAGCACAATTCATTTCGCCAATGTCACGTTGTATGGAAAACACACGAAGGAAATTGACCGGTAAAAAAAAAAGATAACTATACACAACTATAGAATACATGTAAAAAAAAGAGATCCAGTTAAAGTACAGCCTTCACCTAAAACAAAACAAATACATATTTTTAGTATATACACAGCATATTAGGTTAGTAATAAA
>JAATLQ010034651.1:0-23902 GCA_013421005.1 Heliconius erato x Heliconius himera
TTTCAAGTAAATCGGTTCAGTAGTTTCAGAGAAAAATGCGGACAACAATATGTCGACAGACAGACAGACAGACAGACAGACAGACAGACAGACAGACAGACAGACAGACAGACAAGAAATTCAAAAAAAATCTTTTTGCTTTCTATTAGTCTTTTTAAGTGTCCCTCTATCCATTTCAGTCAAAATTACTAAATGTACAGACAAAATATTTTTACTGTCTTATTATATATAGAGATTTTCAGTTTCTCGCTCCCCAAGTCGTCCTCGTTACCAAAGCAAAGCGCGGAGTTGAGTTCAGCTACTCAACACGCAATGCCTCCAGATTTCGGCGAAAAGTTGGAGATGGAAGTATCTTAATGAGAACGTAGTGTTTTATCACTAGGTTTCCAGGTTACGCCTACAATGCTATGTGCGGGCACAGCGAGAAGCAAAAACAAGATTGTAACCACGACGGTATTGGGCTCGATTTCCTTCGGGGTGATGAATTATGTTGATTTCCTCGTACTGCTAATGACACTAAGCGCGGTGTTGAGTTCCGCCATTCAAAGAATTTAAATGACTTTACTTGGATTATTAATTTAACCACTCTACCTTTCCTTTACGAGAAATAGCGTAAAATAAAAAAAATATATAAAAGCTTCACATATCCCTACAGCAATCAATGTTAAAGCATACTATATAAGTTTATATAATTTTATATGGTTCTGACATTAATACATAATAACTTTTTTATTAGCTTCACGTTATATGCTGCGCAAGTATGTTTGTGTTAAAACACTCCGTTCTTCATTAAGACGACACTTTCCGACAAATACTGAAGTCTCTCTAATTTGGAGGAGAGTTAATTGGCGGAACTAATCGTCGTGTTTTGTCTCGTTACAAGAACGAGCTTATGAAAATATTATAAAGATACATATTTCATTTCCTCGAGTAGGAATCGAACCCACAACTTTTCACGGTTGCAGTCGTACGCTTGCGACGGTGCACCACGACCAGCCTCAACATATAATAACTTATGCAATTTATAATAAAAATCTTCCTTAGGGCAATGACCAGGAAGACTTAGAAAGGAAGGAAGAATATTAGAATTTAAGGATGTTTGGAATCTTTTAATAGAATGAAATTTATAATATGAGGCCTTTGTGTCGCAGTAGACAGCGCCTGATTGTAAGCGTAATAGTTCTGAACTCGAACCCCGCCCGAGAGAGTGATTATACGTATATAATTATCTTTATTTCGTCGTTCTGGTTGGCAAAGCGCGGCGTTGAGTTCCGTTATTGAACACGCAATATCTCGAAGATTAGGAGGAGAGTTGGTAACGGTGCTCTCCGCTGACATTGATGTGTGGAAATGTGGAAAAAAATTGTCATCCGCCATTTTGTTGCTGCGGCCATTTTGAATTAACTACAATATTGATTATATATAATTTCATCATCATAAGAACTGGAGTCGTAATCCATATTTCGGCTCAATCAGACATTGGGAAGTGGGTCGACTTGAGCTTGCAAATTTTATATACACTAACACACACACTGACACGGAAAGTCTAATAAAAGCTTTTTATTAAAATAATTAAGATTAGTGGAGAACGGAGTGACTTAACACTAGGTCCCTCTGCCTGCCATATATGATTTACTGTGGAATAAAAAAAAGCGACTAAATATTTAAAAATATATAAGTTCCAAGCAAACGCAAATTTAACAATTTGAGATCAAGACAGGGTTATTCAACCAAATTAAATTTATAGAACTATATAAAAATATCGCAAATTTATTGCACCTGCACAACCAGAGTGAGTCCAGAAGTTTTAGACCTAATGCTAAAAGACTCGTGAATCCAAAAAATACTGAATGTATCTAAGTCCTCAGACGAGGACGATCATCTTCATCACATTCAGGTGAGTGCTACGACTTTTTCATTATTGGAGCTAGTGCTGGATAACACATCTCTTTTTTACCAGCTAGAACGGCTGGCGATATCCTGTCTATCATATCAGCTGCTTCGATAGCCACGACAACGTGTCTAGGTTCGCTTCCGCTCTCACAATTTCACGAGCTTTAAAGAAAAAATAAATAGCTTCACGCTGTATCCCGCACACAGCAGGGTAGACAGAGGGAACCTAGTGTTAAGACACTCCGTTCCCCACTTTCTGCCGGATTTTTGGAGGCATTGCGTGTTCAGTGGCAGAACTCAACGCCGCGCTTTTGCCTCGACACCAGAGCGAAGAAATGGAAATATAAATTTAAGTAAATATTTCATCTCCTCGAGTGGGGATCGAACCCACAACCAATCGATTTTACAGTCACACTTTGTGCCCCTGCGCCACGACTGGTCTTAGATTTCTCCTATTGGATTGCGACACTCCATCTTAACACTGCACTTTGTTGATGTTCAACGCCGTACTTTGTCTACCAAAAAGAGGAAAAAAATCATCACCTCAGCAGTGAGACGCTGTACCACTGCGCCACAATTCAAAATAATATATTTAAAAATATTCATTTAAAGAGAACGTGGGTACCTAGTACCTACAGCAGAGTAAAGTAAATATAATTTTAAATTATAAATTAATTACAGACGGTACTTGTCACAAGATAGCACCGACTGCCAATTGGCGGACCTTCTACATAACTAGAGTATGAGATTGTGTTATTGTGAATAACTAAATTAAAAAAAAAACTAATTAATATATTTGAGGCCGTCGTGACGCTACGGCGACTGCGATGTAAACGTAACGTTTGCTGGTTTGATTCCCACTCGGGGAAATTTTATCATTTTAACACTTCACACGCATTGCCTCAAGAATTCGGCAGAAAGTGAAAGTAAATTATAATGGGAATGGAGTGTCCTATTCTAGGTTCACAGGTTCCCTCTGCATACCCTGTTATATGCGGAATATGGCGTGAAATTAAAATAAAATAAAAATCATCATTAATGCCGTCATGGCACAGTATCTGGTTGTAAGTCGATGGTAATAAGTTCGACTCTTACTCAGAGGAACAAATTATATCACTCTTCTCTCAGTCTTAACACGTAGTTCCCTCGGCCTACCCTACTGTATGCGGTACAAAACCAAAAAAGAGAATAAAGAAATATTCAAGGGTGAGTAAATGTTTGTAAAGTAAATGAGTAGGTGAATGTTTTTCTTGTACAATGAGACAAATTTTAGGTTTGGGTTCACTTAACAGACGTGTCAAAACTTTTCGCTGTATCCTGCATAGAGCTAGATAGGCAGAGAGAACCTAGTTAAGACTGTTCTCCACCCCATTTTCAAGATATCGCATTTTAAGCGGCGGAACTCAACGCAGCGGCGCATTTTTTTGTTACCAGAGCAAAAGAAAACAGAATGGTAGGTATTAGTGAGAATGTTACGGTAACAATGAAAAAGAATGTGCTCAGCTGGTTTGGGCAGGTCGAATAAATTAATTATGAAAGAATGACAAACACGGAAAAGACATGAGGACACCTCGGAAGGCATGTATGAAGACGTTGATGACAGTAGACGAGGCGAAAGAGGTATGCAGACGTAGCGTTTGGCAGTCTCTTCTTTCTGGCTACCTCGCTAGGGATACGGTTGTTTATCCTATTGTGAGATACTATATATGTTACAATGTAATGTGTACCTAGGACAAACTAGTTTACTTCATAATTACAAAATTAAATCATAAATGAGTCAAATGGAAAAAACTAAAGTAAAGCTTCCAAGAGTTCGCTAAACGTGTCTAATGTCGTGTGACCTATGTTTCCTTTAGTTTGTAGGTATGTTTGTGGTTATTACACGTGATTTTGTATTTTTTGCTACTGCACCGGAGTTTTAAACTATCTGGTATACTGTAGTTGTTAGTTCGATTTCTACTTAAAATAATATTTATAATAAAAAAAATAAAATTCTGAACTCTGAACTTTCTTAAGGTTGAGTTCTCAATGCAACACGCAACGCTTTGAGAATTCAGCGGAAAGTGAAAAACGGTGAGAATGTGTTAATGGGAATAGAATGTCGTAACATTAGGTTCCCTCTACCTGCCCTATTAAATGCGAGATACAGCGTGAAGATAAAAATAAAACAAGGAATTTTGGCACAACGTGATAGTTGAGTGAAGTGGCTGTCAGATATTACAGTTAATATATTAAAATGACTCAATCATTTCTTAATTGCTTCTTCACATTTTTTTTGACTTTTGTCTTTTTCTTACGTGCTGCTTCGTCTCATGTTATTTTTTTTATGGAAAAGGACAAGGGAAACGATCGTTCGGGTCACCTGATTATAAGTGACTACCGCTGCCCACGACCCCGTGCAACACCAGAGGAGCTACAGGAGCTAATATTACTTATTAATAAAGTAATGAGCGAAGCCGCGAATCGAATACTAGTCTTCAAATAATTACGTTACAGATTCAAACCCTGACCGAGGACAACTTGCAAGTGTTTACTCAAAAGACAACCTTGGCTGTAAGTAAAGGAAAACTATGTGGAATATTTTTTAGACGACTAATCAGATTTGTTTAACAAACAACAGAAATATTATAAACATGTAAACATTAAGTTAAGGAGGAGGCCAGTAGGCCAGCAGGGGTACAAAAGTGCGAGTGTATATGCAACAAGTTGTGGGTTTGATTACCAGCTTTTTCCCGCATATGAAAGTAAAGCGAGATTATCTGGGGTTAAAAACAACACTCTTTTCGCCACTCATATCAGATTACGTGTTAAGTGGCGGACTTTGACTCTCTCTCTCTCTCTCTCGCTCTCTCTCTCTCTCTCTCTCTCTCGCTCTCTCTCTCTCTCTCTCTCTCTCGCTCTCTCTCTCTCTCTGCATTTCGACTACCAAAGCCGAGAAATAAAAACATTTGTTCTAGTGAGAATATAAACCACAACCATCGCATTTTCGTCCAAAATTAGTCCCACTCCACCACGACGGCTGCTAAATTAAAGAAATGTTAATATTAGGTACTAACGGCCCGCCCGCGGCTTCGCCCGCTTAAACTACATAATTAATGATCTAATAAACAAAAATGACTTCTAATATGATTTTTTTACTACATTATCGTAATTTCTTTATTAAAAAATACGACCAATGTTGATATTCGATATTTATAAAAATATACATAAAGCTAATTATTTCTTATACGTATATATTTTTGGAACATTAGGTTCTTTTTACCTATGTAATGTACGTCTCATCATAATTTTTAAACTCTGTTATATGTGCTGATGTCTGTGAATAATTTAATTTACTCTTTCAGAAACAGCCTTAAATGTTAAATTATTGATTTGAAGGATTCATAATATTCTTTGTAAAGTAACTGTAATAATTGCATATTAACTCCTGTAGAGCTTTTAAATTAGTTACATATATTATTGTATATGCTAAATGCATATAAACAATTTTTAAATATGTACTTATTTCAGAGTGCACGTAGAAAGGCTGGTTTTAGGTATTTTTATATAGATTTATTTCAAACGAACGGAGGAACCGAAGAATCTATGTGTCTTTCTAATCTATGTGTTGAATTAATTACGACTTAAACTTAACTGTTATGATTTATGAAGGTAATCTCCACTAACAATGCAATTTTATTTACTTTATTGTGTAAAAGATTGTATAATAGTGCTTCAAAAATATATATTTTTATCAACAGTCGTATAACCCAGACGTTTCGAATGTCATTCTTTGGCCAAGAATCTTACCAGCTATTAACATTTGATATTCGATATAGCGATTACTATATAACATTCGCAGGCAAATTAATGCCATAAGTTCATTCAAATATATAAATGCGGATAACTTTTTTTAATGAACCGATATTGATTAAATGTTAAGTTGAGTTGAAACACAGCAATTGGTGAAACGTTTAAGTAAATCGGTTCAGTACTTTCAGAGAAAAATGTGACCATACATATCGACAGACAGACAGACAAGAAATTTAAAAAAAAAATGTTTTCTATTATTCTTTTTAAGTGTCCCTCTATCCATTTCAGTCAAAATTATTAAATGTACAGACAAAATATTTTATTATATATAGAGATTTTGTTCTTATGAAATACCTTATAATATGTTGCTATTATACATATTAAATTATAAAAAATCACAAATATCAGATAACAAAACTTTGGTGGGAAGTTGCCTATCCTGCTATATTTATACTTTGTAGAAAACATATAAAAAATTAAACGTAGCCGGATATGAACCCGCGCCTCGTGGAAACTGTCCAAGCGCTCTGACCACTAAGCCATACGTTCGATCATCGAGCTACGTCGAAATTCCTATACACCTGTTACAACTTATTTGTGTTGGAAGCATCTCTGTAGGGAGATTTTTGCAAATTTTCGCTACCCAAACTTAGAATTATCGTTTGACAAGAGGGAATGCTATTTTTTAAATATACATATATTTTTTATGTTTTCATTTTCAAACAAATAAACTCACATTACGTCCATTGGCACAAGTATGTTGATTCAAATTTAATATACATTTTATTTTTCTTAGCTTCAGGAAACGATAGACAAAGGTAGCCTCCGTTTCAAACGCACAGCCCAATTTACCAGGACTTGGGTTGCTCTTCTTCTTTTTACCAGAGCGAGGAACTATAATAAAATAACTGAGTGTAAATCGAACGCGGTTCGACGGGTACAGTCCGGTACAGTTAGCACTGAGCTACAACAGACAAAAATAATAAAATGTACATGGCACCGCGTAATGACAGGCACATTCCATTCAATATGCATGGGTTTTGCTGCTTACGTCCAGACATTCCGACTCCTAGCATAATACACTAGTGGTGACGCAACTCGTGTTATTAACTACACCATACATCATATCGCTGTGCTTTAGAAACGCAATAAAAATAGCTTCACCTGTTACTTCTTCTGTTTTTTATCGTGTTTTTAAACATATTTCTCATTAGCGATCTTTGTGAATTTCGAAACGCGGCTTCACCCGCTTAAATTTATTTATTCTGACGTACAAGCTATATTACTGTACAGTTTCGTCAAATTTAATTCAGTAGTTTTTACGTGAAAGTGGAACAAACACCTATCCTCATAAACTTTGACATTTATTATATTAGTAAAAGTAAGATGTAAGTTCGGCAAATAGAACCAGTCAGGCCAGTCAGACCGATGAGGCCACCATCTCGGCAACTAACTGTAAACACGACAGTTATTAGTTCGATTTTCACTCGGGGGAAAATGTAATTTTCATTTTTAAACATTCTTTTTAAAGTGTTATTCCACACTTAGGAAAGAAAAATACTTATTTAGAAAATGTATAATTTTTTTTTGAACGTATTTAAAATTTTTATACGTTTTCTAAATGCGTATGTAATTTTCATTTCCTTGTTCTGGTAACAAAGAAATTGACTCTAAAATTGGGGAACGTGCCATTAAGAGAGTGTATTAACACTAGGTATCCTTTGTCTACCAGTTCACTTTCCGCCCGCGTCCCTTCCTACGAATTTGAAACATTATATATAGTGTCAAAACTCAACGACAAAGGGAGAAAAAGTCAAAAGATAGACCATAATATAATTTAAATCATTCCAACGGTCATTTTCATCCCAAACATAATCATTATGTATATATCTAAATCTGATGAGACCAACAAAGCGGAACTATTTTAGATCTAAGCGTTAAATATTTTTTATAACAAATATAACAAAAATAATTAAATTAAATCAGCTTCACGCTGTATCCCGCACACAGCAGGGTAGGCAGAGGGAATCTAGTGTTAAGACACTCTGTTCCCCACTTTCCGCTTAGTTCTGGAGGCATTGCGTGTTAAGTGGCAGAACTCAACGCCGCGCTTCACCTTGACACCAGTGAGAATAAATGGAAATATAAATGTATAATAGATCGAACCCACAACCAGTCGATTTTAAAGTCACACTTTGTGCCCCTGCGCCACGACTGGCCTCGATAGCATATATATTTTTATAAATTGCTTGTACTTAAATTACTTAATGAGAATGAATTATGTTTATTCAATGTTGTTGTTCGTTCTACTGTTTTATACAAAAACGTGCGAATTTATAAATACAGCATTTTTTAGCCTCACGTTGTGTCCACATATAGTAGGACAGGCAGAAGATACCTAATGTTAAGATATACATACTCCTTTCCCTATTATGCACTCAAATTTCGTGACATTGCGTGTTAAGTGGCGAAACTTAACGCCGAGCTTTGCCTCGTTACCACAGCGAGGAATGAAAATAATTCATTCCCCTAAGCGAAAATCAAACTTACAACCTTCGCGATTATCTATGTGTAAGACGCTGTGTCAGTGTACCAATAAAAAATAAAAAGTACTCAGGGTAAAATAATAAGGTTTTTGTTTCCTGATTTAAAAAAAATAATGAAATTGATTTATCTTCTTGAGGCCAGTCGTGGCGCAGCGGCACAAAGTGTGGCTGTAGAACCGACTGGTTGTGGGTTCGATCCCCACACGAGGAGACGAAATATTTACTTAAATTTATATTTACATATACTTCGCTCTGGTGTCAAGGCAAAGCGCGGCGTTGACTTTTGCCACTCAACACGCAATACCTACAGAATTCGGCAGAAAGTGGGGAACGAAGTGTCTTAATACTAGGTTCCCTCTGTCTGCCCTGCAGTGTGTGGGACACATCGTGAAGCTGATTTTTGATTTGATTTGATTTATCTATTTATTAAGTAACAAAGATCAGTCCACTTTACATTACTAAATTAATACAAAGACATAATATAAATAATTAATAGGATTATCGAAAATTAAAAGTTCACGATAACACAATAATTAAGACAGTGTTCCACCAAAAGTGGTTTTGCTAAGGTTTTTTTGGCCACAGGTGTTATGATCCATACTGACTAAATAGACTATATATATTACATATGGTTCTTATTTTCTGGCCAATATTAGATTAACAGAGATATCACGTGATAGGGGGCATCAAAATATAAAAATATGATGCAAAATCCACAAAATCATATATCTATAATCTCACTCTCGAACAAAGAAATAATAAACTAACAAAGATATTATTTAGTAGTTATATAATAAACACAAAATATTCTATATGTTTCAAAATGTATCTCGCAAAACTGTATCTTTATATATGATTTTTCAAACTTCACGCAATTTTTAGCTTATACAAAGTTAGTAACGCAGCACATTTGCGACCTTGCGCCACGACTGGCCTCATCAAAAGTATTTTTATTTGCAAAATAGAAAATAAATATGTAAGCAATATATAGCTCACGCACATTTCATTGCGTGGAATACAAACCTGACGCACTTTTTTCTACATTTGGCTACACGTGTATGCTAATAGAGTATAAACAATAAAATTAATTATTCATTAAATACATAGTTCGGGCGTTACGTCGCTACCCGCTGCCGCCGGACCGGATGTAGATATGATAACAAAAGTTCATTTACTGGTTCAAAAGCTCTAGTTTGGAGCTTTTAATTTAACCACAACAAAATAAATTTAAAAATCAGCTTCACGCTTTGTCCCGAGCACAGCAGGGTAGGCAGAGGGAACCTAGTGCTAAGATATATAGTTCCCCACTTCCGCTGAATTTTTCGTGGTATTGCGTGTTGAGTAGCGGAACTCAACAGCCGTGCCGGGGTTTTGCCTTGGTGCTGGAACGAAGAAATAAAAACATTAATAAATAATCATTCGTTCCATAGAGTGGATACCGAACCCACAACCGTCGCATTACAGTCACATGCTTGAGCCCCTGCGATATGAAGGCCTCTTAATATAAGTTTAACTATAAATTAAATTATGTATTGCTTCCAGAGGCCAGACGTGGCGCAGGGGTATAAGCATTCGTTTGTAAACGCCGTAGATTGTGGGTTCGATTCTCACTCAATATTTTAAAGTTCCATCACTAATCCAGTGCCTCCAGAATTTGGCGGAAAACTCGGCCGAAAGTGTGGAACAGAGTATCCTAAGTCTAGGTTTCCATATATAGGAAATAGCTCCTTATAAAATCAAGAAGAATTTCTGCATTTAAATGAATTTAATAGTATTTTATTTATTTAAGGCTTGGCTTGGCGCAGACACACAGCGTCTGACCTTAAACGCAACTGTCGGAGTTTGATTTCCACTCAGGGGAATAGATTTAATGAAAAATTTTAATTTTCTCGTTCGCTGATGTGAAGACAAAATGTGGCGTTGAGTTCTACCACTTTCTACACTTCTTGAAAATTTGACGAAAATTAGATAAGCGATAGTCTTATCAATTACTTACCCCGCTATGAGCGGGATACAACATGGAGCTTTTGTGAAATATCAAGTTATTTTCATATAAAAATAAAAATATAAATAACTAATCATATTATATTGTTAGAATAATAAAGTAAAATATAAATATTATTGCTTTATCATAAAACAATTTAAATTTAGACGCAGATGCTACGTTTTTACGTAGTAATTACGTATATATATACATACATACATACATACATACATACAAAGGCATCAAAGCAAACTTCGAGGTCATTAAAACCAGTCTTTCAACCATGTCGGTTGTATGAAACTTGAACATTTGTTTTTATTTATATATAATTGGCGCCGTCTTATATATATATTTCATGTTTAATACAAGTTATGTAAAGAAAAATTTGTGATAGGATTCTCCGTTCACCTGTTCAGGATTTTTTTTAATAAAAAGCCATAGGCAGAGGGATCCTAGTGTGAAGATCCTACGTTCCCCACTTTCCGCAAAATTCTAGAGGCATTGCGTGCTGAGTGGCAGAACTCATCGCCACGCTTTGCCGGGACGCCAGAGCGAAGAAATAAAAAATATATAATTTCTTCGAGTAGGGATCGAACCCACACCCAGTCGCGTTTACAGTCACACTTTATGCCCCTGCGCCACGACTGGCTTTTAATATTATTAATAAGCAATTTAAAAAATACTCAATATTATAATTTTATTTTGCACAAAATAGAATGAAACGTGACAATGTTTTTATATCATAGTAAACAAGTTTTACGTACCATATATTTAAAAAAAAACTATTTTTTTTTGTCTGCTAGCCAAATACGTAGATAACGGTGCGTGTAAGCTCAAGGGCACCGTTGAGGGGAATACCCTCAGTCTCTCTACAATAAAATATTTCGTTTATTAATAGTAATAAAATAAAATAGACTATCGTCATGGCGCAGAACTATTTTCATTTTCCCTTTCTGGTAACAAGACAAAGCGCAGTGTTAAATTCCGCCATTCAAACAGAAACTCGGAAATTGGACGGAGAGTGGGAAACGAAATGTCTCAATGTTAGGTTTTTACTATTCACTCTGCTATATGCGGGATACAGCGTGAAATTAAAAATATATACTTTAATATATTCAATTATGTATTTACATTTATATGTTCATTTCTTCGCTCCAGTGTCGAGGCAAAGCGCGGCGTTGAGTTCCGCCATTGAACACGCAAGGCCTCCAGAACTCGGCGGAAAGTGGGGCCAACCCTACTGTGAGCGGGATACAGCGTGAAGCTTATTTATTTTATTTGATTTATTTAATATATTCTAATACTTATAACATTTACTTTTGATATTTGCCAAACATGATTTGTATGTTACAATTTACGTCACAAGCAAGTATTAGGCTGCGATTTAAATAAAAACCAGTTTAAAATTCGCCAGACAGTCTACACATACATACATAAATTATTTTTTGAATACCTGCATAAGCTTATAATATTTAGACAACTATTCAAATTAAATTTTTACTTTTATATTGATACTAGACTCAATCGCGGATTCACTCGCCTGAAAAAATACGTTTCTAGATTAAGAAAAAAAAGATATGGCCGTTTATATCGCAAAAAACTCATATTTCGACGCTATCAAGAGAATGAAAATTCATATAATACTTCCGGTTGACCTAGAAATACAGGAAAAAATCTGAAAACTATACATTTATGGTTAAATCTCAAACAATAATAGCCTAAAAAAGGGGGCAAAATTTGATATTAAAGTCACTAAGTTCAAATGAGTTGTCAAATGAAAGGGCTCTGGCTAAGCTAAGCCTGAATTTCTGAAAAAGCTCTTTTTTATAAAAGACAAGGCAAACGAGCGTTCGGGTCACCTGATGGTAAGTGATTACCGCCGCCCACGACCCCGTGCAACACCAGAGGAGCTACAGGTGCGTTCCCGGTCTTTAAGGTGGGTTGGGCGCCGGAGCCCGGCATTACCTGATGCGAAAAGCAGTGGCATATAGCCACTACTTAACGCCGGTTTTAAATGCCGGGGGTGGTAATGATCCGGTCGAGTCTGCTCATGCGTGGTGTCATCACTTTAATCGCTTCTTACGACACCACCAGTACCAGGATGATCCTATTCTAGGCCGGGATCACAGCTCGAGACCTCCAATTTTTTACGGAACCCTCGATGGGCGAGCCCGACTCGCGTTTGTCCGGTTTTTTAAGTCCAAGTGTAGCGTTGAATTTCGCCAGTGTATTTTAGGTTCGGCTTAAAAATGGGAAGCTTAGTGCTTTAATATTAGATTTCTTCTACCTAAAAGGATAAATGTGGAATACAGCATAAAATTTAAAAATATTATTTCATATTAATAATACTCAGAACTGTGTATTAAATAATAAGCAATAATATTATTATTATGATTTAGATTCTTATCTGTATTATAGTCATTTATATGCTGTCAATAATTGCATCTCAAGACTCCAGTTGTAATAGCTATTACAGCTAATAATATATGGTAATTCCGTGTTTAAAAAAAGGCCAGATTCGAATCTGTGACTTTTGAATACAAAGCAAATAAATTTTAGAATTGTAAATATTGTATAAATTAATCTGAACAGGATGTTATAATCAGAAGCTGACCAAATTTTCACCAAACTATCCTTGAAGATGTATCCTTTCCAATAAAAGAATAATCGGAATTGGTTGGCGTGATATTGAGTAATTCTTAATTTTGTCGCGGACATACCTAATGCAAATTTAAGCCTTATGTGATTTTCTCACAGATAACATTGTCAGAAATGGACCAAATAAAAAAGGGACCACACGAGAAGCACTAGCTTTAAATTAAAAAAAATTATCAAAATCGGTGCGCCCAGTCGAAAGTTCTGACATATATCAAAAAATACAGTTGAATCCTCCTTTTCATACAGAATTCGGTTAAAAATAAGGCAACACTATACTCATTCGTCGACAACTAAAACTAGTATGAGCGAAATCACGCGATACGGTGACCTTTTTTGCGAGTGGGCGGGGCCTCGCTTACGTCAATGCTAATTAATTCACACTAAAAAATATATATATATTTTATGTGGGTACATATGTAATATATACAAAACTAAAAAATAAGGCTGTATTTAAGATCCTAGGTTTTGAATTTTGATTAAATTTATTAGAGTTTTTTCTAAGACATTCAAATAACGATAACATATTAGTCGGTGCTAATCATAAGTTTTTATTTGAATCTCAATTGTCTCAGTCTTATGCAAGCAATTTAACTGACTTCTTAGTGGCCGATAGAGCCAAAATTTGGATTACGACTTTAGTTCTGTAGAAAAGGAAACTATATGTAGTCAATATTGTGGTAATTCAAAATGGCCGCCGCAACAAAATGGTGGATTACAAATTTTTGAACAACAACTAATATGGGTATCAAATGATACTTCATAGAGCGAATGAGGCTTGATTTGTGAAATACAGTACCATAAAAAAAATTGAAAAAATATTTTTAAAATCAGTTTATTTTTCTTTTTTTTCTTATACGTTCTTTACTTTTTTTTCTTATACGGCGTAACCAAGTTTCTTGGAAAAATCCCGATTGCAAAAAAACATTAAAAAGAAGAAAACAGCCCTAATAGTTTTTAATTTTATTAAGAGTTATCAATACATATAAATAGTCAGATAAACAGAAATAGCCTTCTCCTAGGTAAAAAAGATAAAATTGACCATAGAGTCATCTAGCTTACGTACTCATGAAAATCAATTCTTGTCATTTCCTCGCTCTGGCCAGACAAACTGCGGCGTTAAGTTCCACCACTGTCGAATTTGAGGGGAAGGTGAAGAACGAAATAATTTGACAGCAGGTTATCTGCCTACCATGCTGTATGCCTCAGTATGAACTTGAAAAGTCAACCTATAATATAATTTTCTATATTAGTATAAAATAAATACATCAATGTAAATCAATTTTCCATAAAAGGTGTGTAATAAATTATATTGATATTTATGTGTGTATGTACATTCAAAGTTATATAACACATTACTCTTGAACACGTCAAGAGTTACATATAAGCCATAAGGCGATTATCTTCTATTCTTACAATAGTTTTGTAAGGAATAATTCTTTTATATATAGCAAACATCGTTTTCCCGGTTATTATTTAACATTTCAGGTTCCATTTTCCTTGGTGAAAAAGAAAATCTTGCATTATAAAAACTTGAGATTGACGACAGAATTAACAATATTTTTGAACCTCTACCTCCTGTCTCTAAGTACTGAACCATACGTTTAAAGTGATCAGAACGCTTATGTAGTTTCTGAGAGGTGTGGGCTCGAATCCCGCTACGTTCAACTTTTCATAAACTTTCTAAAAACATTGTTCTATCCTTAGTGCACTTTAAACTTATCAAAAATATATAGTAGTTGTTTAAGAGTTTTCTATTCTTTGATAAACAAAGTACAGCGTTAAGTTTCGCTGATTTTTGCTAG
Organism: Heliconius erato x Heliconius himera; assembly: GCA_013421005.1. Classification (NCBI taxonomy): domain Eukaryota; kingdom Metazoa; phylum Arthropoda; class Insecta; order Lepidoptera; family Nymphalidae; genus Heliconius; species Heliconius erato x Heliconius himera. The sequence goes on from JAATLQ010034651.1 coordinate 14,676, forward strand.
AAAAAAGGTTTTACTAGAACTATCACAATGAGTAAAAATATATATCATCTATTTATTGCCATCTATTTTTGAAAGTTTAATCAAACTTTTTTATAAAAAAAATCGCTTTTACTTATTATAAACATTGAGAGGATCCACTTAGCTGTTAAAAAAATAAGCTTTGACTATTACTATTAACTATTTGTCTTTTATTATTGGAGTCAGTGTCAGACAAGGTAAAAATATAAAGAATCAAAAGGGAATTTATTTTTTTAAAGTGTTTCCATATTTGCAAAGACTATGAAATAACAGCTTTTACATAGTAAATAGGAAGATATTGCCGAATACTCTTTAACTCTCTTAATTTTTACGTAATTTGACTGTTTTCTTTTTAATTTTTATTCATGTTTTCTTTTAGGCTCATGCTGTATTCTGCCTATAGCATGGTAGACAGAAGGGATCTCGTGTTCACTCCCATTCATTCCTTTCACTTTCCGCTGAATTTTCGAGGAATTGCATGTGGCGAAACTCAACGCCACGTTTTGCCTTCTTGTCATTCTCCGAGTGGGAATCGAAACTACAACCGTCGCGTTTACAGGCACACATTTGTGTCACTGCGTCACTACGGCCTCTTACTCAAATTCACATATAAAACAGCTTTGAAATCAGATATTATTTTGATAAATCGACTATACGGGACAAAAGTATATTTTCAATTCAACCTAGTAGTTCCAGAGATTTGCGTTTTCAACCAAACAAACTCTTCCACTTTATAGTAATAGTATAAATATAGAATATATATAGTATAAAGATATTAATATATTCACGTTTTCAAAAAATGCTTATAAAATATTTTGAATCATAAAATTGTACAATCGTAAATCTGATTTGTTGCGCCACGAGTTTTGTATAATATAGGTTTAAGTCACTTTTAAAACGACATTTTATTTATGACGTCGATCTAATTTGATTTCTGAAAGGTCAATCCTGTTATGGTAAAAAGCGATTAAATAACATACAAACGAACATTTGTTTTTTTTATTATGATTTTTTATATATTAACCTATTTGAGTTATTTGCAGCTCCGTCCTCCATCAACCGTAGCGTTTGGAGCTCCGTTCTCTCTGACTACCCCGCTAGGGATAAAGCGTGAAGCTAACTTAAGTCAAGTTAAGTTAGTTTAACCTATTTGAGAAAAAAAATCATAATTAAAAACCTCCCAAAAATGGCTGAACAAATTTTCTTGAACCAGAAAACTATCAATTAAGTCACCTTTCCAACAAACAAACTAAATAAAAATCGGTTGGTCCTTTTAGAGCCTACAATGCCACAGACAAACATACCGATAGATAAGTTCAACTTATAACATTCCATTGTTTCCCTCGAGGAATAAAATTCGGCTTTACGCTTTTTTCCGCATAGCAGAATAGAAGATAAAATTAGGTGGAAGAGAAAGACATCTAGGTTCACGCTGTATGCCGCACATTCCGTAGAGTAGGCAGAGGGAACCTGGGAACGTAGTTGACACTAGGACAGACACTAGACACTCCGTTCCCCACTTTCCGCCGAATTATATTAATAACTAATGGATCGGATACACGCAAACCTAGCCGCTCGTCACATCTCTCATCTCGTAGTGTCACGTGCAAGCCAACGTTAGACTTGTAAAAGGTCAATTTAGAATTTTATATCATTTTTTAATACGTCAATTATGGATATATTTTTGTTTTAATTGTGTATATTTATTGTTTTATAACCTCAGTGTGACGCATTAAGGCGGGTGTAACTAAACGTGATGGTTATCTTTTAAAAGTATTATTTGAAAGACTATACATACATATATTTGCAAAGTTTACGAGTATCTTTACAAGTTGCGGCATTGACTTCCATTCCACCGTTTACAGTCGCACGCTGGTGCCACCGCGCCATAACAGGCTGACAAACTTATACAAGAATAGCCGGCAATAGATTACAAGTATAATATCACTAAAGATCGCTCTATTACCGATGCTCGAAAAGATCTCATAAAGAGTATATAAGAGGCTTGGGAGGGATCGCAGGATGCTGTTGACATTCTCCGTGACTTGTCAAATTTTAAAAGACATTTTATTGCGTTCACTATTCAAATAAAGAAAAGTCCCATAAAAATCGATTCAAAAATTAGTCCGGACAAACAGATAGACAGACTTAGTTTTTTATTTTTATTTGAGAATCGTGTAAATATAATCCTAATATAATCCTTGAAAAAACATCTTTATTTTGAAATCACAGACAGATACTTCAATTTTAATTAGTTATTGATGTATACATATATGACATCATTAAATAAATATATTTAATAAAAAATAAAAAAATATTTCAAAAAATATCTTCTAGTCTAGTAGAGTCTTTCTTTCTGTTTTTTTTTCCTAAGTGACAGTGAGCTTTTGATAGACAAAGTTTTTGTACCGCCTCGTCAAAGGATATACATTTGAACCTGTGACCTACACTTACAAAACAAAATACCTTCAACCTGTATTCCGCGTATAGTAGTGTCGGCGAAGGAACCAGTGCTAAGGTGCCCACGAATCGCTCAGTTTTCGAAACGTTGTGTGCTAAGTGGTGGGATTAAACCACGTGGTTTGTCTTGTTACCAGAGCTAGAAAATAGAAATAAAGAATTCTCCCGATTGGGAATCAAATCCAGAACCGGCGAGTTAACATTCAGACGATATGCCGCTTCAACCAAATCTACTGATTGGAAATGAAATGTATTAACACTTGTTTCCCTCTTCTTAACCTGCTACTATGCGAGAGAAAGCGTGAAGATGCTTCTTAATATGCTCCACTGCACCAGGACGAGTCTTGCAAGAATTTACATCAATCATCATAGCAATAAGCATATTTGTACATAAAATTATGTACGTATATATATTATGAGGAAATAATTAAAAAATATCGATGTGGTTATAATTACATATCTTAGACCCAGTCAATCATATTGAGTTGTCTCATTTTACGAACTATTTTATTTACATATATATATATATACGTATACGTAGTAAAGAGACCATCGTGTCTCTATGGAACAGCGCCTGACGTGAGGGTTGTAGATTCAATGTCTACTAAGTGATAGACCAGTAGACTAGGGGCGGCGTTGGCTTGTATGAGGAGTTAAGTACGAGTCGGACTACCGACCCCACCGAGGCTTCCATACCGATGTCAATATGGTATTTAAGTCAACGAGGAGTACACTGTAGAGTGTACTTACCATTCTGAAATATACAAGTTGACAAACTCAAGTTTGCGGGCAAATGTGCTTGTTTTGTATGAAATGAACTATAAATACAAGTTTGTAATAATTTTATTCTATGAAATACCCATGTCCACAGAGAGTTTTAATAACGCAGTTAATTTCATACAGCATGCAGCAAAATCGATCCACAAATGCTCGTATAATTTGATTGCGTTGACTTAGAAGCTTGATTTCTTCTGTGCTTCAAGGGACTATAGATCTTAATTTCATCTTGATATCTCCACGCGGTCTCAAAATAAATGGTCCTGACAGACGGACAATAATCTATAACGGTTCCGTTTTTGCCTTTTTAGGTACGGAACCCTAATAACGACTCCAAAAATAACAGATTTTAAATAGTAAATAGATATATAAGTCATTTCACTTATTATTTTTAAATTTTCTTTACCTTGAAGTAATTAAAATATTATTTTGTACAATTTAATTTTTATTTAAATTTGTGCATATAAATATAGTTTTGAAGTTGGTTTTCTAATATTTTATATTATCTAATGTTTAAATGCTTTTATAAAACTCCCCAACGAGGTTCGTAGCGCAGTGGGATAGAGTCTGACAGTAAACGTAACGGTTGTTTGTTCGATACCCATTAGGAAGAACGATTTATGTTTACTTCTCCATTCCGGTACGTCTTCACGTACAACTTAACGCTGCACTTCTGCAGCGTTAAGTTCCGCTACTCAAAAGAAATGCCTCGAAGAATAGGGCGGAATATTTGAAAAATAGTTGATTTTGCCTACCCATATTTTAAAATAAATTATACGCCACCTACAAAACAAATAATTATAATAATCTAAATAAATTTTCATACTCTACATACCACATATGGATTTGAATTTTGTTTAATTATTTCCTTGTACGGTGTCCTTAATGCTGAAATATTTCGCACTGGACAAAACCAGAGATAGGAGGGTATTTATAAATTTAATATATAAATGTATTGTAATATACATAAATTAATTTAATTAATCTTGCAACTATGTAAGTGATTTGTTGTTCCGAGTAAGCTATGTCAGCTTGTTAAGCTAAATGTTAATATTCTACTACATTATTGTGAAGATATTTTTAAATAAAACTTTTGAACTGGATTTTTAGGTTTAGTCAGTCATGGTGTAGTGGCACAAGGGTGGGAAAAGTGGCAGGTTGTGAGTTGGATTTACACTCGAAGAAATGAAAAAAAAATGATATTTTCATTTAACAGTTAGTAGCGTGGCAAAACGTGACGTTTAAGTTCCGCCACTCTACATATATCCACCACACATATCCCGCGCAGGATAGACAAAAGGAACCTGTGGATCTAGTGTTAAGACACTCCTTTCCCATTAAGACGCCGCGCTTTGTCTCGACACTAGAGCGAAGAAATGGAAATATAAATTTAAGTAAATATTTCATCTCCTCGAGTGGGGATCGAACCCACAAGCAGTCGATTTACAGTCACACTTTGTGCCGCTGCGCCACGACCGGCCTCAAAGTTAGATAAATATATATTTATCAATACACGCTCATACACATATACATACATATCTACTTAATACGAGACCTACACGAGATAATCTAGACATTTAACACATTTTATGAGTGATGGCATCTCGCACGTGTTACCATAGATACCTGGTTCACGTGACTTCAACCATTATGGTAATATAACTTCCCCTCCCCTCCCCTCCCCCTGCTAGCTCCCCCTGCTCCCCCCCCCCTCCCCCTCCTGCTTACCCCATGCAATTATAAGCAATTACTAAGCGACATTATAACACAGTATATAAGGAAACTGATGGTTTTCCTCACGACTTAAATTTTGCTATGGTCGTTTATTGATAATTTTGATTCTTAAGGTGGATGTTGAGTTTGATTCCTGGTTGATGTAGAATTTATGCTACGCTTTATAACTAAGTTTTATAGTTACTATATCATTGCCAGGTAATATAAGATTACAATAGTATCCACTCGTAGACTGGATTACCGACTGGATTAGTTGAACTTCTGCGTTTGTGTGTCTGGTGATCAGACCAGAAGAAAAGTTAAAAAAAAGCGGTTAAATGCGATTCAGACTCGCGCACCGAGGATTCCGTACAATTTCAAGATTATAGGTCAATTGGAAAAGGAAGCACAACTTACTTGAGTTGACAAACTTAAATGCACTTATTTTGTAGGCAATAAACTATAAATATATGTTTGTAATTATTATTTTCTATGAAATACCTATAAATTTTTACTTACTCTTCTTCTCCATCTTTTCCTTTATCTGTGCTATAAGACGTAGTTTCGTACTAAATATCAAGATTCTGAATTTACGGGAAGTACCCTGTAGGTTTTGGTTGGCTTGCGAGTTCCGAAAATTTGCGCAAGTATGCGGCATAAAGGGCTGTATGTTTTGAATGAGTTGGCTTAGAAGTTTGTGTTTTTCACAGCTGTAAGGGACATTAGATCTGATTATCTGGTATATTTTTCAGCTTGATGCCTCCACGCGTTCCTGAGAAAAAGAGTCCTAATAGACTGACAGGTGGAAGGAGCACAAAGTGATCTTATAAGGCTTTCGTTGTTTCCTTTCGGGATACCCTAAAAACTGTAAAAATAAAACTTAGTCGTCAATAAAAAAATGTCAATTCTTCTACACTTATTATTTTTAAAATTTTAATGTTAATATTGACTGAACTCCTGATAAATGTTACTTACTCATTTAGAAAACGTATAAAATTTAAAACGTAATGGGATTTGAAACAGCGCCTCTTGAAAACCGTCCAAACGTTCTGACCGCTAAGCCAGACGTTCTCATCAAGCATCAAGCAAAACATCGAAATTCGTATACAGGAATGCTAACAACATAAATAAGTTGTAACTAGTATAAGAATTTCGACATAGCTTTAGGAGACTTTCCCGAAATATTAACGGAGACGGGAAAAACGAGATTTTATAAATTACATCATGCAGTCCACGTAACCAAAGCTACTCAACACACAATGCCTCCAAAATTCGGCGGAAAATGAGGAACGGAAGTATCTTAATAGAAAAGGAGTACCTCGACACTAGGTTTCCATGTTCCCTGCTATGTGTGAGATACAGCGTGAAGCAAAAAAAGTAATTGATGACTGTAGTCAGTATCACAACCTCGTCTATATAAATTTTTAATATTTTATAAGTTAATATCTAAATTTAATTTAATTTTAATATCTAAATTTCATTTAATTTTAATATCTAAATTAATTAGCTTCACGCTGTAACCCGCACACAGCAGGGCAGGCAGAGGGAACCTAGTGTTATGACACTCCATTCTCCACTTTCTGCCGAATTCTGGAGGCTTTCCGTGTTGAGTTACAGAACTCAACGCCGCGCTTTGCCTCGACACCAGAGCGAAGAAATGGAAATATAAATTTAAGTTAATATTTCATCTCGAGTAGGGATCGAACCCACAACCAGTCGGTTGGCGCCACGACTGGCCTCAATATCTAAATGTGTGTAATATCATAAAAATAAATCATTTTTCAATCCAACCAATGTTATAAGTTTATAATATAGTATCATACAGTAGAAATACACGATTTAAAATTTAAATATAGTTTTTCTATACATTACAATGAAGGTAACTGATAAATGATTAATAATGTTACAGATATTAAACGCTAATATTCTGTGAGATAATCTAAATGACGCTGTGGAAACTTGATAAATGATTATTTACCGACCGATTTCAAAAAAAGAGGTTGTTGATGGATAGTATATGTATGCACGTGTGAACAATTAAAAAAAAATTATAGAATCTATGCAAACTTTTTTTTTGTCCCAAAATTTCTTCGAAAACTAGAAATCATATCGATCATCTCGATGTAATTTTCAATTTTTTTTGTTTTGTTCCTATTTGTTTTATTTGAGATATATTCCAAATCAGGTAACATTCCAAATTAAATTGAAATCACTTTACCTAACCTAACCGGAAATAAAACTTATAAAAGTTGGTGAGTTTAAATTTGCGGCCGTATGCACTCATTTTGATTAACAAAATATAAATATATATTTTTTTTCTGTGTACGTTTAAATTACCGATATCCACAGGTTCTAGAGAAAAAGCGTTTTGACAGACGGACAACCGTTAGGGACAGTGTTAGTTAAATCATATCAATATTCTTGGACATAAGAATAAACTTTCATAATTACGAACAGAAGGCAAGCGAAGCGTATCAGTCAGTCCTAGAATACTTAAAAGAATAAATCTGGAAATTAAGATAATTTCAATTTATAATTTAAATTAAAAATGTAAGTATTGTTCTACAAAACTTTATATTGAAAGGAACAACTTTTACAGTTCCTTGTCGACTCTTTTCAGCAGTACTGCCTTCCGAACTGGTAGTATTTTTATGTTCATTAGAAATACTTATATAAAAAACGTATAAAAATTTGAACGTAGCTGGACTCGAACCCACACCTCCTGGAAACCGACCAGGCGCCTTACGTTTGGTTGATTTTCTAAATAAGTATTTTTCTTTCTTTATTGTGGATTAACACTTTAAAAATGTTTAAAAATGTTCATTAGATATTTATTTTAAAGCGCTTGTTACAATTTATAATTTATCTAAATAACTAAAAAGTAACGCCGTTTTTGATTCCCACTCGCGGAAATGAAATATTTGTTTAAATTTATATTTCCATTTCTTCGCTCTGCAGAAAGTGGGGAACGGAGTGTCTTAACACTACGTTCTCTCTGCCTACCCTGCTGTGTACGGTACAGCATGAAGCTGATAAAAAAAGGAAGGTTCTTTTTCCCATATTCACGTTACGCTTGATAGGAAAGTGAATACTAAATTTTGTCACATAATAATACTTTTAAAATTATCACTACGAATTTTTTCCGTTTTGCAAATAATAGAAGCCAGTGTTAGCTCAGGGGCGCAAACGTGAGTCTCTAAACGTGATAGGTTGTGGGTTCGAACAAAATGTGCCATTAAGTATTTCCTTATCCTCGCCCTGGTAACGAGGCGAAGCGTTGAGTTACGCCACTCAACACGCATTACCTCCAGAATTTGATGAAAAGTGTGGAACAGAAGTGTCTTAATGGGAATGGAGAACCCCCACACTAGTTTTCCACGTTCTCTCTACCTACCGTGCCATGTGCGGGATACAGCGTGAAGCTTATCCCGCATGGCACGGGCACATGGCACAGTAAAAATAACACTTATGTATTTATACTGTACCTACAGTACAATAGGTAACTAACAAACAGAAGTTGGTATGAGGAAAAATATTAGCGGGTGGAGCGTTAAGAAGAGGTGATAAACTCAACAACAGTTCGTGTAATATAATATGCTGTTAATATTTTTTATATGTTAGGTACATATAACATATATTTAACAAATACTTAATAAATGTGATAAAATTTTATTTTATTAATTTATTTATTTAACTAGCGACCCGCTCGCGGCTTCGCCCGCTTTAACTACTGAATTATTCATATAATGTACCTATGTTTGCAAAGCACTTAAGATTACTAATGTGAAAATTATTGAAATCTTAATGCAACCCACATTTTCGTAGCTCCAATAAGGATGTTCCAATTGTTTAAAAAAACACACACCTGAACAAATGACACAAACAACAGAAAACTTAAACGAAAGAAATTATAAACAACAGGCTACCTACTATTCTCTTATCCAAAAATACTTAAACGAAAGATGTAACCAACAATGCTGCGACGAAATACATTATAATTATTGGATAACTCCAAAATACGTGCAATCGCTTCTAAATTTACTTTGCTATAGAGCCAGGCGCAGAATTGAAGCATTCTCTCGTCCATCTCCGTAGTAGCTCCGAACGACATTTGGACGTTAGCGATAACCTGCTCTAGAGCAGACACAGAGAGAGGCGTGCGGGACGGGATTGGAAAGATTATCAAATGCCATCTAGGCGGTCAACTCAGTCAGGTGAGACCCTCGGTTTCCTGAGGGAGGCCCAGCTTAAACGACCAA